>JAFBJT010106662.1:74542-130945 GCA_016785325.1 Chascanopsetta lugubris
GTGATTTTGTGCGATATAGAAAATGAAATTAATTCGATCCTCATTTGGTGCAGTCATGGGGGGGGGGGCGTAACCCTCCAATAGAATGGTAGGGGAAACACTGCTCTGTGTGCATGAATCGCTCTGTGACAGAGCGCACTCGCACTGGAGAAGTGTTGAAGGGGGGCCGCATGGATCGAACTGCTGTATAACAGAGCGTGTGTCTTTGTGTGCGCAAATTGCCTGTGTATGTGTCTCTGTGTGTGTGCGGATGTGGGGGGGGGCAAACTGTTTGGGGGGGGCGGGGGGGTTGGTACGAAGGTGCTAAGATTGTGGTGCAATGGCGCAGCACCCTTATTCAATTCTCTAGGAAGAGCCCTGACATATGTGGCCACACAGGACAAGTGTTGTCCCGATACCGACATTTTGGTACCGGTACCATGGCGACATGAAGTTGGTCCCCTGGGCGCCGGAAAAATGGCTGCCCTCTGCTCCTAGCTGCCCCCGGAGGAAGGTCGAGCCAGGAAGGGTTAATGCAGACTCAATTTCACTGGCATGTGTGTGTGTTTTCCTCCAGCATGTGCATGTCATGTGACAATAAAATGAATTTTATCTTAATCTAAATCTTATAAATGTTTCTAAAGCAAGCTTTCTCAACTGTGTCTATATTTAATATACCTGTATATTTATTATATATATAGTGGACTCGTTTGGGTACTGCAGATGCTTCTCAAAACAGCTGTAAGACTCTGTTGGCTCAGACTTTGTGTTGGAGCCCTGGAGGAAGTCACTCTCAGAGCCAAATTAACCACACTGCTCCAGTTGAAAAATGACAGAATTATACATGACCTAGAGAATGTTTTGATTGGATTGATCTAGGATATGTATATAGTATATACAAATGTCTGCATATTTATTAAAAAATACTGCAAAAAAGAAAAACATACGTAATTTTAGGACTGGCTGCAAAAAATATTTTTCGATATGCTGATACAGTAATATCCTATTTCAGAGGTCTCTCCCCCCTCTCCACCACACCTCCTCTCCCCACACATCTCTCTCTCTCTCTCTCTCTCTCTTTCCATTTCTCTCTCTCTACCACACTTCCTCTCTCCCTCACATCTCTCTCTCTCTCTCTCTCTTTTCATTTCTCTGTCTCTCTACCACGCTCCTCTCCCTACACCTCTGTCTCTCCCTCGCTCCTTTCTCATTCTCTCTGACTCTCTCTGGCTCTGTGTGTATGTGTTTCTCTCTCTGTCTCTGTCTCTCTATCTCTCTCTCTCTTCTGCTCTCTCTCTCCCGTGTTGACTCTCTGTGCATAGCGTGTGGCATGCCGCGGTTGAATCATTACCGACCCCGCTCACAGCAAGTGCCGCTGGTACCATTCTGAACACAGTATAGTATTGTTTTGAGTATTTCAGTACCGCAGTTTTATCGAGTTTTTGGGTATAACCTGTTGGTCTCTACATAAGAAAGGTGATATTGATTGAGAGACTAAATCAGATTTTCTTTTTTATTTCCTATCTTATTCCTGAATATTTTTGAAAACCCTGTTCCTGGTGGTTGTCATGGTTTTGCTGGTGACAAAATATTGCAACGGAGGAAATTGTCCATTTTTTTGGAATTACGGCCCTACAAGTATATGAAAATATAATAATAGGAAAATATATATCCTTACCCCCCCCCCCCAGATTCATTATTTCTTTTATTGTCATTTTCCTACGTATTTATGTCGACCCTCACAGGTGCATGTCATTCACGCTAAAATTTTAAGCATTATTTCTTTTATTGTCATTTTCCTACGTATTTATGTCGACCCTCACAGGTGCATGTCATTCACGCTAAAATTTTAAGAATCTGCTCATAGATTAAAAAATAACTTGTATGACAAGCTGCACAGTTGTAAATGAGGTAGGTGTTACAAGTCCCAGAATTAGCTGTTGCTGTTAGTGAACGAGACGAAGCCAAGACGGTGACGAGGACACCATCTTGGCATCCCAAGTCTTCCCAAGTCATCCCAAGATACTTGGCATCCCAAGTCTCAAACCAATTTTGTCCTGTTAAAAGGGTTTTTTCCCCAGTAGTTTTTCCTTACCCTTGCTGAGGGTCTAAGGACAGAGGATGTTACCCACCCTGTAAAGCCCTATGAGACAAACTCTGATTTGTAAATGCAGGCTATATAAATACTATTTGATTTGATTAGTTCAGCAATATGCGGGAATTAGTGTGTATCATTTAACAGAACAGTTGATAGAATAATATGAAATATGTCGTGTGCGTTTGTTCAAAGCGTAGCCTGCTCATAATCCCTTTCCAGTATTGCATATGCTAATTGAGACTAACCTTTACCATTCTGACCACGATGTCAAACCTCTCTGCTTTACTTCTGTTTTCCATTTGAAAATATGTAAACTATATAAAAACTAAACATGTAAGAAGGCTCCTGTACCAGTGTGTCCAGAGCTGAGATTGGTAACGAGTTGAGCTATATCTGATGTTTGACAATGCCTTGATTAGAGTGTAATTTATACATAGAATTACATAAAACAGCTTGGAAGGTACTGACTTGAGCAGTCACAAACATTTCACTTGCACTGCAGCATCTTGGTCGCTTAAGCAGAATCCTCATGGCATTATTATAAGCTATTTGTAGTCTGTACAAGCAACTTTTATTGTAGCGTGACCACAGATGTGCAGTATACAGATGTGTATAGTAAGCTCTGAACAGTGATGTCTTAATTTCATCAGAGCACATGCCAAACCTGCGTGTAAGAGTATTTGTTTGTACATACATCTTGCGGCATTGCCTGTTGAAATCATCATCATCAGTCATCTCTTCTCTAATAAAATGTCTAAGATACTTCACCTTGCTATGTAAACAAACATTATTACCAGCCAGTTTAAAGACAGAAAATGTCTGTCTTTTACACTCTTTGGTACGGCAAATTAGGATTGCACTCTTACTGGCATTATATCTTTTTTTTCTTTGCCCTTGCTGAGGATCCAAGGACAGAGGATGTTACCCACTCTGTAAAGCCCTATGACTTGTAAATGCGGGCTATATAAATAAAATTTGATTTGATTTGATATTTGATATCATGATCAGCACCATGCATAGAGCAAATAGTCAGCAGTTGCTGGAGTCCGGCACTGCTTGGACTCAAAACTATGCATAAAGGTCATCTGCATACATCAGATGATTGAATCGACTGTTCCTTATCATACATCCAGTGTTAGTGGCTTCCAGCTGCTTGGAGAGGTCATCCATGTAAAGATTAAAACATACTGTCTGACACCAATAAAAACCCCAAATGTGGATGAGACACTATTGCCCCATTTCACCCGCATAATGTGGTGGGCATACCAGTATGATAGGATTCTCACAATGTGTTTTGGCATCCCTCTATCACACAAATTTAGAAATAGCTTACTATGGTTTTGACACATCGATAAAACACATGAGCACAGATGAGTTTTGCTCTTTATACTTGTTGACTGTCTCCTTTAGTACAAAAAGACCTAAATCTGTGCCGTGGTTGGCTTTAAAACGAAAGTGATTATCTGTAGAATCAATAAAAGTGCTATGGGCCTTTACTTGTCTTGATGCAGAGTTTCCTGGCTTTGTCCTTGATGACCGGCATCAACAGATTAGACAACATTGAGTCTGATAATACGCTATGGAACAGAAAGCCAGAGAAACCAATTGCCAGGAGAGGAGCTACCCTTGGACTTGCATATTTCCCGTGCTCAGCAGTGATCTGTTTAAACCCCATGCTTTATTTTTCGACAGTTTGTTAATGGCTCGGTACACTTGAAGTACTCTGATCACAACAGAATCATCATATTCAATATTCCCTATCTCATAGGCTTTACTTTTTACACATTTGAATAGAGCGCTATAATGCTGTCGCCATGACTCAGCAATATTGTCTATTCCAGTTACTCCATCAATTGTGCTGGGTAAAGATGTTTTACTATTGTTAAGAACTCTCACTTCTCTCCAGAAGTCAGAAGGATTGTTGTTTCGTAGTGTCTTTGCCATGGAGTCAGCCCTCATTGCATGTTCATTTTGCAGATGAAGCAGATAGCATACTTCTGTTGTGAATCAACTTTTATCAGCCTCCCACGTGTTGTGCATAAATAGGGACAATTTGGCTGTGGGCCTAAAATATTTCAATTACCATTGGGGATCAGTAATGATGTGTACAAAAGTAACCTCGGGGCACCACCCTGTTCAGGGACCAATAACCAAATTGATAGTTAAAACTACAGTCTCAAATAGTTAGAAGGGTGAAATTCGAGCACTGACTGTGGAAGTTCCAGCTGTTATTATAAATAAAATATCAAAAAGCATAGACTACAACATGTTATCTTACAACAACATCACTTATCAACAGTATCATAATCCGACTTTACTAACAGACATATATTACAAAACAACACAAGTAAACCCATAAATGTGTGTGTGAAGGCGGGGGGGTGTAGAGAGAGGGCGAGGTTGGGGTGGAGTCACATGAGTGACATGAGCACGGAAACCAAAATGGCGGAGGAGTGGCATTTGTCTGACGCCCCTCCCTCACCAATGCTAAGATGGTGGTTGACCGCTGACTATGACTGGTTGAACAAGGAAAATAAAGGGGAAATGATCGTTGAGCCTCAAGTGTTGCAAAGGTAACTTATGTGTGGCCGATCAACTATCCCACAACTGCACTTTAAGGCAGTTCAAACATTAAGTAAGTTGAAAAGAAGGAAGGGACAGAAGTAACAGGACAAAAGGTCTACACTGGATCTTCACTCTGGCTGAGAACAAAACATACAGCTCTTCCAAGTTTCACAAACAGTGTATCCTACTCTAACTGAATCTCTGCCCAGACATAAACTCCTCTTACTATGAGTTGCTCTGTTCGGAGAGCAAAGTCCGCTCGAGTGGTCCGCAGCACGGTTCGTCGTCAGGTTCTTCAAGTGTCTACGACGGAATGCACTAGGAATCCAGGTACTCCAATCCTTGGGAGCTGAATATTGAAGTCCGTTCAGCACCGTCTGTGGCTGGATGACGGGCTCTCGTCAGGCGACTCTGAGATAATTCATCTCTCGGCGACAGCGGAGAGGATCAAAAGGGTGCATCGATGTGTACGTACTCACGGGTGCTCACAGAGGATTTGCGCAGCGGTCTGCAGTACATCCAAAAGTGGAGGAAAACACAATGGGGGGGAACAAGAACAGTGTAGTCTAGGGGTTTGGTCCACGAGTTGGAAGGCAGTGGGAAAAACTTAAGGGTGATAGAAAAATAGAGTCCAAGGTGGAAGATCTGCTCGCTTAAGACAATGACTTGGGTAACTGGCTTGAAATGTAGTTAAAAGATAGCGATTTTGCTCCATTACAGCGATAACCAGGGAATAAGCTAGAAAAGTAAAGAGTTAAAGGATTTGAAAGTTTCTCCCTTTCGGCATTAACCAGTGAATAAGCTTGAAACGTTGTTTAAAGATGGTGGATCTGCTCCCTTACGGCGATGACCGGGTATTAGAAATGGTGTGTCGGCACGGCTGTGTTTTATAACTTTGTGTGCCGTCATTGGGGACCCCTGCTGGGTGTGTCCGGCTTCAGCCAATGCCGCCGCAGAGTTCTCGTTTTGCGTCACTCTTAGGTGTGAGTTAGGGGGTGTGTGTTGTGAAGGGGGGGGGGACCCTGCTCCCTCCACAACCAAAGTGCTGGTGGACACAGCACTTTGCATACAAAGGATGTGGATTGAAGTGAATGGCGCCGATGAGTCTGGGTTCGTGTGGAGATGAAAGGATCTGCTTTACTCAGACCCAGTGCCTTCATCATACTAATTTGATCAAATGCCATTTGTTGGCCCCTGTCCTGATGAAAAGGATGGGGTTTTGGGGGGAGAGCCATTTGTTGAGGGCCATAAACCTCAGTTCAAGCTTCTCCTTTGTCCTGTAGTGCACATGGCATGAAATCCCAACAGTTCTATCTCGTACTACTGAGCCTCTTGTACCCCAGCACTGGTCCTTGTCTGGTTCTACCAGCTAATTAACTAAAACTAAAAATAAGAAACTCACTAACAGTAGACTCCAATACTCACCCAGACACACGCTAAACTGAAAGGACACTATAAACAAAATTGTGAAAAACATATCTATCCACTGAGCGGCTATTGGAATAGCAAATTATTTGGCTCCAACTCCAGTCACAGTATAAGTTAATGACGTGGGTCTCTGATATCCCTTCTCCACCAAACCCGTTCCAGTTCTCGCGTGGCGCAGGGAACAAATGACTTAGTTGGTTCAGCTCCCACACCCCGTTTGTCTTTCCACTGGCAAGAGCGCAAGTCAGAGCCATGTCATCGTATAACATCGAATATTGAGGAGTTTTTAGATCACAAACTCCCACAGCGCTCCATTCCCTTCCACTGTTCCCTGTGATACTTTATTATTATTCATTATTATACTCAAATTACTTTGTTTATCAACTGCTGGGCTGTGTTGCCTCATCCAGCGGGAGACGCTCCCCGTTACTACCACTGCTTCTATGACGAGCATTGCTCCGTTCAGACCGCTGCCGGGCTCATATATAGGATATAGAACCAACTGCCACTCCAGCTCTGATCCTTGTAATACTTTTGAATATTTTCTAAACCTGTCCTGTCCAGCATTTTGGCTTGAAGTATTGGAAGACTTGATGCCTGATTGTGCCTGACAGGTGGAATGTACGTCACATGTACCTCCCTCCTGTTACTTAATCTTTATGTGGATGGTTGGGTCATGCTGTCGAATTTTCTTCATGTGTTGTGAGCGAGGATGTTGGGCCGAACGGAGCTCACCACCGCCCCGAAGCCAAGACCCCCGACCCACTGGTCCCGCCCTGTTGGCGAGAAGGTGAAGGAGGGGTAAGGGGGATCCTGCAGACCTTCGGCCAAGGCTGCCACGTCCAGCCCGACCAAGCTAGTGTATGGGTATTGTGCGTTTGTGTGTATTGAGTATGTATATGGTGGGTTTGTTTTTTCTAAAGTCCAGTTAAAATTGGGGTGGTTGTTATGTCGGAAGATCCCCACTGCTGGCTTACACCGGGGTCTCTTGACACATCCCCAAGACCTGAATATCTACAGTACAATTAAAATTGGAGGCGGCTCCATCAGTGGGCAACTCAACTCAACTCAAACAGATTATAAGCAGCACGGATGATAAAAGTGACCCATACGATGCAGCAATTACAATAAATAAGATAAAATAAATACATACACACAGTGCAATAAAATAGAGTAAAATAAAATGGAACAAAATATTAAAAGTAAACTCAAATTTTGCCAGAAGTCCACCCAATTAAAAGCCAGGGAGAAGAGGTGTGTCTTTAGGGAGGATTTAAAAACCTCAATCGATCCCGCAGAACGGATATGCTAGAAGAGGTTGTTCCAGAGCCTAGGGGCAGCCACCACAAAGGCTCGGTCACCTTTGATCTTTAGCCTCATTTTGGGGTTGACCAGTAGCAGCTGATTGGAATATCTCAATGTTCTGGCAGGGGCGTGAATGTGGAGGAGCTCAGTCAAGTACTAGGGGGCTAGGCCAATGAGAGCTTTAAAAACAAACGATAACATTTCAAAATCTAGTCTAAAATCCAGCAAAGCTAGGAGTGAGGACATGTGATCAGGCTTGCGTTTGCCTCTCAGGAGATAGGCAGCTGTATTTTGCTGCAGGTGGTGCAAGAGTGAGTGGTACAGGCCAAAATAGAGAAAGTTATAGTAATCCAGTTGTGTGTTGATAAAAGCATGGATTACAATCTCGAGATCTGTAAGTGGCAGGTCCTCTTTTACTTTTGATAAAATCCTCAAATGGAAAAAGCTGTTTTTCTAATGATGTGTCAGTCGCGAACGAACCGACTCTAAGAGCCGGCTCTTTGAAGTGAACAACAGGAGCCGATTCCCCATTGGGAGCCAGTTGGGAGCTGATTGGGAGCCAATTCGTTTTTTCCCGTCTTTTTTTCTGTTAAAACCGGACCTTATTTGTCCGATTAAACAAGATTTTGTATCATCCTTCCTCCACTCCGACGGTGGATCAATGGATAACAACGTTAACTGTGACGCGGAAGATCTGAGATCGAGTTCCGACCAGGCTTACATATTCATATTGGAGGGGATTTTTTATTTATTTTCTGAGTTGTGGCATTGGAGTGGCGGGGGAAGGGAGGACTTACACACACACACACACACAGCAGAGCTAGGTGCTAGAAAGGGTAAGGAAAATGAATTAAACAGAGTAAAGTCAGGACACATTTTAATGTGCTTGATAGTATAAAGGCAGAGTGTAGTCTCTGGATAGTAGTAACATCCGTCCCCTTAGAGAGAATCTTCTCAAATACATCAGACAGAATCAACCCCTAAAAGCTGAGGCACTTGGTTTTATTCGAATGCCAATCTTCACTCAAGACACAACTGTTACCTGGATGCAGCTTTTTCTTTTTCTTTTTGCGCTTTTTAATTTGTATGTTTTGTTGATGTTGTGTTGTTTGACTGTAAATAGTTAAAAATGTACATGCAGCGATTTGACCTTGTCTACTTGGATGGGTCTTTGTTTTTGTATTCTATAATATATTATTATATCATAATATATTTTTGTAGCAGTTCAATTAGGATTCAAATGAAGCCATTTAAATAATAAACATTTGGTATAATGCACGTTTTTACATAATTAATTAAATAAATGAAAGTAATTCATTTTAGCAACAAAAAAATCTGGATATTGAGCCAATATGGAGCTGAAAGCTGTTTTTTGTGAGCTGAGCCAAAAGAACGTGTTCTCTTAAAAGAGCTGAAATTCCCATCACTGTGTTTTTCACGACCGAACTAACCTGGCAATAAAATTTCAGCCTTTCATCAAATATTACACCAAGATTTTTTACTGATGACCCTAACCCAAACCCACCCACTGCTCCAGTCGTGCTAAGAGGATCCCATGATCCACAGTGTCAAAAGCAGCTGTCAAATCAAGGAGCACTAGCATAGCAGTGTTTCCTGAGTCAACAGTTACCATTAGATCATTAAAAACTCTCAGCAGTGGTGTCTAAGTGCTGTGGCATGGTTTGAAGCCAGAATGAAACTTTTCATAGATATCATTGGCCATCAATAATGATTTGATCTGAATAAGAACCACTTTCTCTAAAATGTTGGACAAACAAGGGCAATTTAGAGATTGGCCTGAAGTTAGACAGCATAGAGAGATCCAGATTTTTCTTTTTGATGAGAGGCTGCACAATGGCATGTTTGAGAGCAGCTGGAACACGTCCGGTGCTAAGGCAGGAATGAATAAATAAAAGAATCACAGAGCCCACCGTATTGAATACCTCTTTAAAAAGATGAGAGAGAATGCCCATGACCTGCAGAGCCCTTCCAAGACCCTAAAGTGTTTGTTGTGAACAGATCGAGGGATCCTGCAGTGGCACCTCCCACCCCCCGCCCACAGAGGAATAAGCGCGGGGGAGCACCACCTCCCCAGTGGAGGACGGCTGCTCCCGCAACAAGTGCTGCGGCACCCCACTGGATACAACCCACTGCTGCCGCCGCTTAGTCCTATGTTCCCATTGTACTTTATACATTGTATTAGTTTATTAATAAACTGGTCGAATGTCCGGACGCAGCCAGAGCAGCTGAACTGCTATTGGTGTTACGCAGTAGGTCCCGCCTCCTCACGGAAGAGGTAGATCGTTGCGAGAGGTGCGTGAGGAGACGACGTCACTGGAGCAGACACAGCAGCTAAAGTAGAAAAACGTGGAAAGAAACAATATACTGTGCTACATGGTAAAAATTACATGGATTGTTGAAGCTGGTGAGCGTCTGGAGGACTGCACTGAAGCAACCCTGGGAACTTTTACCTGCAAGGTAATTGTTTCTCTATCTCGGTGAGTACACAGTGTGTGAACTGATAGCTTATGAGTTAGCATAACCACGTGGAGCCACCTAGCCGCAGCATAAGTTCAGAGCTGTAATGGTTGTGTGCGTGTTATCTTCAGTATGAGAAATGTGATGTGATAAGTAACATGGTTCATGGTATATTGTCTTGAATTGAGTGGATTATGTCAATGTAATTCTAATTCTGTCTTTTCATGATTCTATTTTCATTTTGAAGACAATGAAGTTTACATTTCAAATGTTACCATTATAATACAGCAGTTATTTTTTCATAATTCAACAGTTGAGTGTTGTATTATTTTTTGAATATAGCTAAGGAAACAAAACTGTACAGTTGGAACAAGCAACTTTAATTAAGCCGGCTATATTATACAGGCTGGGTTTTTTGTATTCCCTCCTTCCATGTTTCAGATGATTTGTTGTATTGATTCGTATTGTTTCAAGTTATTGACATTTCATTCTTAACTTGTTTAAAAATGGATATTGTTGTGACAGAAGGTATCAAGACAGCCTTTAATCTTGTTGTACATTGTGTATAATGACAATTAAGGCATTCTATTCTATTCTAAGATCCCAAACGCTGTCTTAGTTAACAGCTTAACCAATGCCGAGGCTGACAATGAGGTTTTTGATTTTCTAAAGCAGTATGGGTCAATCTCAAGGATAATTAAAGTACCCACCACAGGTTCTGACACCCAGACAATTGCGGAGTTTGAGTATGGCACCGCTGTAAAAGAACTCGAGACCAACGTCTTACCTTGTAAAAGGCCCTGTACTATCAAACCTGAAGTCATCTATCAGGGTCAGAGGAGAGAGAACCAGTCCTTTCCACTTACCTTCAGATCAAATCAGCACCCTGGAAGTGCAACGTGTTGTGGTTGAACTCATTGTTAGGAGCAGTGAAATTGCATCTCACATCCATTCTCCTTACAAATTGAAACAGTTTTCTGGGCGACTTCCTCAGCCAAGCTTTGACGTCGACTATGACACGTGGCGCAACAGTGTGGAGTTCTGTTTGAATGACCCATCAGTTCCTGACTCCCTAGTCGTAAGGAAAATTGTTGAGAGTATTTCACCCCCAGCAGCAAACATAATCAAGCCATTGTGGCCTCAGGCTTCACCAAAGGAGTACTTGACCTTAATTGACTCTGCTTATGCCACCGTCGAGGATGGTGATGAGCTTTTTGCACAGTTCCTGACCAATAATCAGAATGCAGGGGAGAAAATGTCAGATTACTACACATAGCCTTAAACCATGTGATTAATAAAGGAGGAATTGTTGCATCCGATGCTGACAAACAGTTCCTTAAGCAATTCTGTCGTGGATGTTAGAACAGTATTCTGATCGCCAGTCTTCAGCTTGAGCAGCTCAGAAGTAAGCCACCATCTTTTGCAGAGCTTCTTCTCTTACTGCGAACAGAGGAAGACTAACAGGCAAACAAAGCTAACAGAATGAAGCAGCACATCAGGTTCACCAAGCTAAAAATTGTGTCAAATATGCAGGTTGCACATATGTCCAATGCGGAGGATATTGGTGTGTCACAGGAACCAGACAGAGTTTTCTTTGCCATGACCAAAGACATTCAGAAGCAGATTGCTGAACTTCAGGTCCAGGTAGCAAAACTCAGTGCATGCAGTCCAGCAAAGACTGAAAAAAGAAAGCAACAGAAAGTACAAAGCAGAAGCAAAAGACTAAAACCACCCAGCCAGAGGGACCGCTTCAGCAAATGACAGCCATAGTGAAACCAAAACTATGGTATTGCTTCAAATGTGGTGAGGATGGACACATTGAATCCACCTGTAACAACATGCCTAACCCTACCCTTGTGCATGCCAAGAAAGCAGAGCCCAAGGAGAAACAGCGTGCTTGGGAGTGGAGAACTCGGCTTTGTGAAGCTTGGAGGCAGAGATCAAGAAATCCTCCCAGCAAAACAGAAAGTGCTGCTTGAAGGCTATCTGTGTGTCAACTCTGCAATCACAGAGAAATGAGGCCTGTTGGAGCAACCATCCAGATCCACCTTGCCTGGTGGTGTATTTGTAGACTGTTGTCTCATGTCATTGCCAGGGCATGGCCCTAGAAAGCTGCCTGTTCTCCTTAGGAATGAAACTGAGCATGACATTGTTCTACCTACAGACTGCATCATTGCGGATCTTTCTGTTGCAGATGTTGTCATTAAGAATCACGACGTAGACAATCAGAAGCTTTGACTTCGGCCTTTCTCTTCCTGAGGAGTGGAAAGAAAGAGTCACGAAGAAACTCGGTACCTTCTCTGATGTCTTTGCTCAGCATGATCTTAACTTTGGTCATGCAACCAAAATCCAGCACCAATGAGACACCCATCAAACAGAGACTCCATCCAATTCATCCTCGTGATTATGAAGCAGTCATAAAGCACCTTCAAACTCTTCTTGACGCAGGTGTCATTTGAGAATCTGAGTCCCCATTTTCATCGCCGATCGTCGTGGTGAGAAAGAAGAATGGCGATGTACGGCTATGTGTGGATTATAGGAAGTTAAACCTGCAAACAATAAAAGACTCTTATGTATTGCCAAACCTGAAAGATTCATTCTCCGCTCTTGCCAAGTGGTTTTCCATGATAGACCTGAAGTCTGGGTACTATCAAATTGAGATGGATGAAAGTGACAAGCATAAGACCGCCTTCGTGTGCCCTTTTGGATTCTGGGAATTCAACAGGATGCCACAGGGAGTCACCAATGCACGAGCACCTTTCAACGGCTCATGGAGAAGTGCATGAGTGACATTCACCTGAGAGAGGTCTTGGTTTTCCTTGATAACTGAATTGTGTTTTCAGACACTCTTGAAGAACACATGGCTAGGCTCATCCTTGTACTCAGCCGACTCAGGGAATATGGCTTTAACCTTTCACCAGATAAATGTAAGTTCTTTCAGACTTCGGTACGTTACTTGGGGCACATTGTGTCCAGCAATGGAGTGGAGACTGATCCTGAAAAGGTTAAAGCCTTAAAAACCTGGCCGAGACCACAGAACTTGAAAGAACTACAATCCTTCCTTGGATTCTCCGGTTACTATCGGAGGTTTGTGAAGGATTATTCAAGGATAGTCAAACCTTTGACAAACCTGACCGCCGGGTACCCACCGCGGCGTAAAGGGGTCAAGACAAATCACATCACAGGAAGAGAGTCGAAGGATTGACCGATTCACCTCCCAGCTGTTAACATCCCTCAGTGAGGTTGAGCTGGATTCTGGACTGGATTCTCTCCCTGACGAGGGGGATGGCGAGCCAACCGCTTGAACCTCTGGAGTGAGGAGGAGTCTCTCTTCTCTTCATCATCATCTTCATCATCATTTTCATCTTCTTCATCGTTCAGTGTGGTAGGACTCAACGAAACATTCAAGTAAACTTATAGGAACTATATTTTTGTTTTTGAAAGGGAAAGAAACATTTTAATTTTCCTATAGGGTGCACCCAGTTGAAAAAGACCAACTTTAAAAGAAACTACCGGTATTGAAAGGGGCTTATCTGTGTACGTTTGTGTATTATATATGTGTGTGTTAATACAATTATTCTGTTACAATTTAACCTCTGTGTGTCTCCTTTACTCAAATGGTGCCCGACCTATTTCTCTGATTACTTCTCCCGGCGAACCGAGGCAATTCTGGTCCAGTGGCACTTACCTGTGAGGTGGGTTACAATAAGCATTAGTATTACAATAGGACCACCATGCATATAAGTCCATGTCTTCACCTTAATCCTCACTCCACAATGTCGCTGTGTTTCACGTTGCTTCTTTACACAGTAGCATCTCATGGTTACACTTCACATTGTATTCAGACCTAACAAGAAGTCCTCAACAAGCTGCTCCTTTCTAACACTAGAATCTTTTGTCCCTTCTGCTAAAGCGTGTAAAGCATGTACCACGTGTTTGAACCGCCACAGATAGTCATCTGTGTGGCTCTACCACAGATAACCTCAGTGGACCTGTTGAATATTTTCTTAAATGGAGGAGCTCAGTGGGGCCTTTTGACACCATGTTTCTTGGAAAGACCTTTGACAAGCATCTGCATTGTTGTATTATTAAAGCCGCAAGTTAGTTTAGTGAGACAACATATCAATGTCACATACATACATCTACAACAGTGGCATAATTTACACAGAACTGGACACCTTTGTTCACAATTGAGCCTCACATTCAGAGTGATTATCTGTGATCTATTTTATTTTGTATACACTCTTTATTACTTATCACCAGTATCTTTCCTCATCTTTCATCATTTCTCATGACTTCTATTATTGGATTACTTTTGTGTGACTATTTTTCTTTGTATTTTATTGGTTGTGTTGTTTTGAGTTGTTGGTTGTGGACTGACTGCGTGGAGCAGCTGCAAAAAGGAATCATCTGCCTCACAAGTTTGCCTCTAATGACAATGCCAATAAATGTTAAATAATAACCCTAACCCAGCAAATGTAAAGTACCAGCCAATCTCTGATTACCATAAAACTCCACTCACTCTGGAGAGTGTTCAACCAGATGATGCCAGATCAAACGTGGGTTTGCACCAGAAACAGGCTCTAAACTCAGACAATATAGATTCATAACACACCCAGGGGTGTCCAAACAGCAGCCCAAAGTCCCTGGTCCATTTTTTTATTGTCCTACAGTTAATTCTAGAAATATAATGGAATGTGGCCCACACATGACAATGATGATCGACTGTATTATATTTCTTAGTTTTGACACCAGGTGAAGCTACTGATTCATTAAAGACAAGTACTGTACTGTCGGATTTTGTCAACCTGTACCCACCAGTACCTGCAAAGCTCCGTGCCATAACCGACCTATGTGATCAGTTGTTCTGTACCTTATGGTAATTGGTGCCACCTTTGTGCAACTTTTCTGTTTTATGTTAAGTTCTTTCTTGAGAACAAGGAGGAGTGTAAACTAGCTAATCGCTAACTTAAGACCTTCTCTTCAGGTTTGTTTGCTTTATGGATTGACAACAGAGTCATGAACATGCGACACTTTGCAAATGGTAGAGCTGCCTTTGTCGTTGGTCCTTAATACTTCTCATGTACTGAATACAATTCTTGCTTGTGTAAAAGTAGTTATTTCAAAGAGTGAAGAGATGTTGTGGTGCCAGAGGCTAGCACCCATGGTTTAGAGCCTTGTTTCCTGTGCTGAATGCTGCCTTGTTGGCAGCTTTGATACTCAGTGCTAACAAACAGTCACCACATGTGTTGTCAGTGCTATTAATGGATTAAGATTAGGTTTAAGTGGTGAGTGTACCAGTGACCAGGAGAGGGTGCTGTGCAATGAGCAAACCTCTATTGTTGACAGCTAAAGAGATGTACCATTGCCATCAGGTTTTAACCTCCTTGCTAGCTCATTCTTCTCCCATGCAGGACGCGCTCTTGATCACTGGTTCGAGACCCAACTGGGATGAACCGTGCAGTCATCACAACATATTACACCGTAAACCAAGTGGTTTACAGTGTAACATGAGCCAAGCATGTAGATATCGTCTTCCATTAACTCTACTTCCATGCGTAAAGGTGAAGAGTGTAAGAGTTTGGTAATTTTTGTCACTTCAAAAAAGAGTAAGAAACAATTACGTTCTGACTTTTTCATGAAATCAGCTAAATGTTTTATTTTTTTCTGATTACCCTGAAATGAGCCGATGAATGTATATTTACATGAAGAGCGGGTCCTGTCTACGGGGGCCGCCATGTTTTTTCAGTCGCCGGAGTGGACATACTAAATATCTTATGAGTTTGAATGACAACTGAAGTCGACCATAGGTTCGCCTGCATGTTCAGAAGGGTGAGGGTGAGGTGATGGATACAACATGCAACTTCACCTCGAGATGTCAACAGACCTCACACATTGCACCTTTTACATCCACCTGTGGTCTGAATGAATCATCTGAACTCTCTAAACATCATTATCATCTCAGTGACAAGCCGATAGTTGATGAATAAAGCTAAGCTTGCACATTTTATTTGTTCCACATGAGATGGCTGAGCTAAAAGGCAGGACGATGGGCTCAGACATCACTCAGTGGTCCCTCTCCACATGCACATGTTGCAGAGCACTGAAGTACCACTTCATTTGGAGAGTGAAGCAGGCCTGGAGGCCTGCCAAAGGGCTGCTCCGATTGCAGTGTTGACATTGCTCTTTCTCATCCTTCGCCTGCTATCCATTAGCTCTGCGCCGGTGATACTGGGGCAGTGCCGCCTTGTTTTCCACCATTCATTCTTGCTCAAGGCTAGTTTCACTTTTTTGGAGGGGAAATTAGAATGGGGAGCCTTGTAGAATGGTCCCTGTCATGGAAAACCCATGTGGTTACTGCTCTGTTTGTTTAAGGCCATTTCAGGGACAGGTCCAACCAATTTGGATGTACTCTTTCTGTGTCTGTAGGAACAAAAGCAGACCCCTGATTTTTGCTTGAGTGCAGTTTTTGTTTCTTCTCTGTCGTCACACAGTCGTCTTTCTTTGTTCCAATCGTGCGAGAGGCCAGCAAAGGTCTGTGTTGTGAAACCGTGCCCAACGTATTTCTCCTATAATGTGATTATTTGGCTCCATGTTTCTTTGTGTCCCACTGTAGTATCAATGACATGTGAATTATAAAGGCATTGTTCTGTGTTTTGGTTGTGATGCGACACATATTTCAGATTTCAATATACAGCAACTCCTCAGAGGGACATGTCTTGGCAGTGTGTATTACCCCCCTGAGGAAAGGCTGGTGTAAGCTTACACGCGCACACACACACACACACACACACACACACACACACGCAAAAGTGTTTGCATGTGATTTTATCATGTGTGCTGTTGAATATAATGACCTCTATTATGATTGAAAATCTACATTCATGGATTAAAGTGTCCAACAAACACAAAATGGTATTTAATTCCTGCAAAACCTAAGATTTGCATATAAAACATATATCCTTTATGATTTTACTGTAATTGGTTCAATTTAGAAATATAATTCAAATCAGTGCAAAATCACAAATCATATTCATTAAGTAATGATTATAAGAAATATAATAACTAAACAGAATCCAGACCTAGGTCACAGACCCATTCAATATTATTGAATATATATATATATGTATATATATATTTGTGTGTGTGTGTATATATAATTATTTTTTTTGGAAAGATTTAATTAGAGTGTATTCCAAGACTACGTTACTGATTTTGCAAATTACTATAATGTGCACATTATAGGTATATCAAGATTAGCAACTCAGATTGGAATACATTGATCCTTCCTGAATTAAACTTAAACAGAACTTGCTTATTGTGCTCAGGGTTGATGTCCAGGTGGTTACAGAGTAATCCAGTCTTGTGAGGAGAGAGAGTGCAAGCATCTTATGGCGTCTGGACAGCATCCTTGCGCTCGCCGTCTCTGCACGGCAGGTCTAGACAGACCTAAGAGAGGGGATTTGGTCAGGAAGGAGTGGGAAACTGGGGCACACTGGGATCTGTGGTCCTCAGAGCGGAATCCTGGCTTTCATTGAATGAGTGGTGGCTGACCTAGAGACACTTGCTACGTCTCATTGGTCCAGCTGCAAGTGTGTGCATGAAGCAATCAGCTGTTGTGCTGGCAGCTATCAGTTAGTTACCACCTGCTTCTGTGCTGAATTGGATTCTGTGGCAGGTCTTTGCAATGTGTGTGTGTCCCTGAGGTGTGTGAGTGTGTGGCAGAGTTGCATGCAACACCAGGTTTGACAGAGGGGAGATTTTTTTAAATATATTTTTCAACTTCCGAGGATGTGGAGAATGAATGGAGCACCTGCATATACACGTTCAACACATACCTGTGGTGAGTGGAGCTCGTTTGCCAAAAATGTGTCTATTCATACTTGACAAATAAGATGCAATAGAAAACCCATTAGCTGGAGAATGACAGTAGGTTGTCCTTTAGTAGTTAGTTTTACATGACATGATTTTCCAGTGACTTGCTAGTGTTTGTTTTTACTCCATCTGTGGTTCAGTATGTTTCATACCTCATCACTGGTAGTTATCATGAATGTGGTGCTGTTTTGGACCCTGGCTGTAAACTGTTGCACGCTCTTTCTTGTTGTGTGGAAAAGCTCATAAATTGTTTCATGCTTTGCAGTCTCTGTTTCGAGTGACTGCACGGCTGTATGTGCTGTTGCGATGCATGCTATTTGTACTGATGGCAGCTGTAATTAAGTGAGCTTTGGTGCACTTAATTACAACAGAAAAGGTCCAGTTTGGTTTTGGATCCATGTCTAAAAGACAGATCTGTGTTACATTTGTGTGAATACAATTCTCATTTCCCCACACATAGAAACCTAACAGACTCTCAGAGTAACAGGGAGTGTCATGTTTTGCTTCAAAGACAGTTTGCCTGGTGATACATTAAACAGTGTCAGTAGCAGTTTCATTTTGTCAGTCCAAAGTAGAAAAGCCTTTTTACTGTTATGATTACTTTTGTCTACAGCTTGTGTAAATGGTAATGTGGTGTTATCTCCTACTATTCTGTGGATAGAGACTGTTGCTGTCTTAACCTATTATTTTGATTAATCCATTGATTTTGACCCAAAACACAGGGTCAGTAAAGAGACTTTAATCATGCATCGTGGAAATTGAGTTAGAAAACACAAGATCCAGTAAATCTAATGAACAATACTGTTTTTATAATGTCAGGCACGCCCAAACTTTCTCTGAGGGCCATAAACAAAAAAATACACGAAATACTGAGCCACTATTTAAGTTAACAAAATAAATCAAATGCTGCTGAATTATCCTTAATGATAAAAAATGCATAATTCAATAAACATGCTACTTCACAACTTTCATTCATTATGTTACAAAGAGGGTTTGCAGCTATATTATTATTTTATATATTAAATATCTGTTTGAAGACAGTAGACAGGCATGTTAAATAACACATCAATTATTTGAGCCCAAATGTTCCCTTAAATAGTGCAGAGGGATTTGCAGAGTTTAGACAGTTTCATCATGTACAATTTACATAAAACACGCAAATATGACTGATTTTTGCCTTTGCGTGTACAATCCCAAGTGAGGGTTGGGTCATGGGTCTGATATGAACGGGCACAGGGAGTTGCAGACATCAGTTTAAAATTGAGGGCACGGGCTGATAATGTCAGGCCTGGGAAGGACTAATTTTGGGCCATATTCCATTATATTTTTAGAATTTGCTGTGGACCAATAAAAAATGGACCATGAGCAGCAGTTGGCCCCTGGACTGCAGTTTGGACACCCCTGATATATGGGCTTATGTATGAATGGTTTCCTGCCACTTTGATAGATGTGAGTTCAACATGTGCAATATCTAAACCATGGTAACTGACACATCTAAAATTAGAAATCGTATATTAACCAACTGTGGCAGAAACCACACCTCAGCACAAATTGTGCAATATCACTTTTGCAGAGGAAGTCTCGTAAGAGGAGAGTTATACACTTTCTTTTACTTTATCGTGGGTTCAGATGCTATCTGTTGTTTGCTGGCAGGAGAATCTCGAGAGAAAATCCAGAGAAACTGATTCTGACTTTTGATTCGTTCATATAACTTCTGCAGGTCAGTGCATGTCGGAAGGATGTATCAGATCAATGTCAGAAGATCACAGCTTGTCCCTGACGCCAGCAGATGATAATGTAAGATCTAGGAGACAAAGAGAAGAGTTGATCAGAGCTATGTCAAAGCCCCCCACACAGCTTCATCACTGACATTGCACGGTAAATAGTTATATACAGCAATACTGCATATAGATCTGTATGGAGGAATATGCTCACATATAACAATAAAACTAATAGATGAAGAGCTTGTATGGTTTGTCTATGAAACTCACTGTAATGGACTGAACTGTCACCAACACCAGTGCAAAGATATATGCACTTGGACGGAGGTTTATGTTGCAACAGAGACACTGAGTCTCCCCCACCCAGCATGATTACCACCAGTTCCACTGGGGTAGAGGTCGGCCCATTCTTTGCAGGCGATTTGTTTATTTGTGAATATTGGAGCTTTATGGTCTTGTGTGAACTTGGCGATGAGTCATTTGATTCGCGTGATGATGTGTCATCCGAGTATGAGGACGCACTTTCTAAGAACAGCATTGCTTAATTTTAGAGCTGGTTAAAGGTGGAGTCTTTGGTGAACGTTCCCTGAATCCTCTTCCACTCCTGCAGAAATCCTCAGGATGAAGGAAGTAAATCTGGCAATTTGAAGTTTGAGAGAGTCAAGATCATTTCAGTACATGTTAAACCATATGTGGCTGTTGGCACAGTCACAGCAAGAGGTTTCTTAAATGGAAATGCAGGTCGGCCTATATCTCTCTGTATGACTTTTGTATTCTTTCTATGCAAATTTTGGCTCAGTTCATTGAGTGGCAATTACATTCACATTACCAGGCAGAAGTGACTCGCTATATGAGTTATGTCAGATTTTGCATTCTTCAATATGTGGTCCTGGATCAGATGAATATGGGATATGTGGCAAGGACAAGTTCAACAGTCAAATAGGAATCCATGCAGCTTTTTTCAGCGCAAATATGCTTAGTCATGTTGTCATTGATCAGCATTGGCAACGGAGCATCCATTTATGAAATTTCCTCAGACCTTGTGGTCTTGCCAATATCATGTTTTTGCTGATAATGATGAATCACAAGTCAAATGGAATCCTTCTATACTCTCTCAGGGGACAGATACATTCACATGAAAGCCAGATGAAAGACACTTGTAGCACAGAGCGTGAATCATCAGGTCTGATCTACTCTCAATTGCATAATGAGGCTTGCGATGTGAAAGTAGCCTGGGGGACTTTAAATTGACTGTTGGGGGGAATGGTTGTTTGTCTCTGTGTGTTGTGTGATGCCATGATGACTTCTCCATTGAGAAACACTCTCACTTGGTTTCTTCAGTTCATCAACTTTGCCCAAGATACTTTAACGTGAATGATTTAAAACCCTCATGTTGAAGGTTTTAGAACATATTTGTATACACAGCAGCAGAGTCGGGGCATGATCAAGCAGAAACACTATTTAAAAAAGCTGACCAATCACAACTCTAGTGTTGTCGCATCATGTGATTTTGAAGGAGGTGCATACCACTGGGCTACACAGAGGCCACGTCCCCTTAATAGGCTACAACATGGATGCATAGATCAGGCTTGAGCTTCAGCGGTGGTGTAATGTGGTGACATGAATGTTGAAAAGGAGCTTTAATCAGCACATCATGTTTGTTACTCAGGTAATTAGATCGTTTTTACAGTAGTAAAACTGACATCTTTTGAGTTTGAATGACAACTGAAATCAACCATAGGTTCTCCTGCAGACGGGTGAGAGTGAGGTGATGGATAGAAAATGCAACTTCACCTATAGAGATCTTTCACACCGCACTTTTAAGGGGAGATGGTGGGTCCTAAAGCCAGAGCAGTTGGGAACTAATGATTTAAACAACATGCACGAGGAGATGGAGAATTCTCTCGGTAGGTTTTCATTGGAGGAGTGCAAAACTGAAAGTTGCTCTTTAAAGTACAGTTCCCCAACATTAGGAGTCCAGGTAACACATGCATTTATTGAATTTAAGCTGGTCACTGTTGCATGACTGAGGCCTCTCTGGTTTATTATGAGCACATATAGAATGAGATGCTGTTGTTGGATTAAAACACAACTGAACTGACACTAATGAACCTCTTTTCATCGTCATCAAAAAAAAATACCATAAATATCCTCTCGGTCTGACTGGTGGCACAGCAGGTGCTATGCATGCTCCCTTGTTACCCAGCCTTGGTTGATTGCTTGTAATGCCTGAGTGCATAAGGCTGAAGGCGCGCCCTGGTGTCAGTGGGAATGCCCTCTTAATGGGGGCAGCAATCAGGCGGTCGTCGCCACTCGGCCAAATGAAAACACGCTGGGAACATGCAGCATGTCAGAGGCTCATTAAGGAGCCGAGGCAGCGTTTATAACACTGCTGAGAGGAACAGTAAATCACTGTGCTCCCCTAGAGCGCTGAGTGGAGGGAGAAATGCCCTCTTGAATTCACTGGTCAGCATAACACACACACACTTCTCACTCACACACTCTCTCACTCCCTCCCTCCTCCACGTGTGTGTGTGTGTGTGTGTCTGAATGCATGCATGTAGAGGCACTTCTCCTACTGTTTTTATGTTCAAAGGTCTCTTTAAGTGCAAGACTTCCAAAGATCAGTGGTTATGATGAATGTGATTCATACCATGATGCAAGTACTGTATGTGTCTGTGTTTACTTCAGAGAGACAAGTACACTGCTATTCAAGTCAGTCCAGAGGTTATTGAATCAAGTTTATGGGCCTGAAAATGAAGATAAAACAGCAAATTTGATGAAAATGGGTTACTTGTTGGTGATTGAATTATTCAAAGTTCAAGTCTTTGACCTAAATTGGAAAAAAAATGTGTAATGCAAAATCGCAAAACCTTTTGAGACGTATCTGGCCACTAGCTCAAGGTATGGGGTCATGAAAAAGACAACCTTTAAACACACCTGATCCAGCAAAGCTAATAATGTAAGTAACATGAATCCACTTGTATTCCCTGATGAATAGAATCAGTAAATCAGAGCCAAAAAGTTTGATAGTGTAATTCAACTACTTTGTTTGTAATTTGACTACTTTCGAGGCTACAGCTGAAATGTTGCTAATTTACATTGAAAGTATGTTTTTGATCTACATTCAGGTGAAGATGCCAGCCAATCAAAATGTGTTCATGCAGTTATTCAAGTGCAGGTCAAACTAAAATCAAAAGTCAAAATGAGCCCAAAAATGAGAGAAACATGATCTCTGACAGCTGATACCCTCAAATGAAACATTGAAGTGGTTCACGACACATCACGAGCACACTACAACATGCTTGCTAAAGCCGGCAGTCGTGGTAATGTCCATAGAGGATGAGCAATTTATGAAGAGAATATAATATATGTCGGTGCATTATGAAATTCAACAAGAGAATTGAAAACATAACTTAACATTTAACCCTCAGGCGTCTCTTTAATTTACCACCCTCATGAGTCATTCAGGACAAAAATGCCCCCTTCCAAAGAAACGCTATACAAACATAACATATTAATATTCTTTTCTACTTCTTTTGCATAAATGTCTTAAACAACTTCAGCCCTGTTCAAAACTACCAAACATTCAATCACTTAAATGCCAGTGTGATTACTTGCTGTCACTGTTTTTTTAATTAAATAAACACAAAAAAAATTGCTATTTTCCATAAAACAAATATAAAGTGTTAATGGGGAAAAGTTGTTTTTTGGAAGTGGACATTATTGTCGAAGGAATTTCAAAATTTGCCATGAGAGACCCTTTTAAAAAACAACAACACTAACACAGCCAAAATGATAGCAAGATAAAGAGGTGAAATTTGCTCATTTGGACAAAAACGTCCATAGTGCTGCATGAGGGTTAACAGAAGCTTAACATCTGTGTAAATGTGAAAACGTTCAAGCTTAGATCCTCCACCACATGCCGAGGACTGAGGTTTTGAATACCATCATGTGTGTTCCCTTTAAAATCACCAAGTGCTTTAGTGGAAGACACCAGATTGACCAAAGATTAAAAAAAAATTTTTTTTAAAGATGACAAATTCTAAATGTCTGCTATGACCTACATGTATAATCTCATCTACTATAAGTCTAGCGTACAAAGCAGTGCTTGGGGAAAGAGTCTAAAACAAAAACTGTGAACACATCAATTCATGACATTAGCTCTTGATTAACTCCTACAATTAGATAGCCATCAGCATGACTGGGGCCCTGATACAAACCAAATGGGATAGCAGACACACAGTCACAGTGAATTGTGTCATTGTGAGACTGATAATGGCTGCCTTCTTGCACACATTAAATGCAAGTCAGAGGGGGGGCCCTTGAGGCCCCTGGCGGCCTGTTTTTGCACGAGGTAAAAAGCTTTCCATTCAATAGGACATGAGCAGCGCCGTTCAACATTTATGGAGGTTGTTTAAACAGCCGTTAACTGCAG
This sequence comes from Chascanopsetta lugubris, assembly GCA_016785325.1. Classification (NCBI taxonomy): domain Eukaryota; kingdom Metazoa; phylum Chordata; class Actinopteri; order Pleuronectiformes; family Bothidae; genus Chascanopsetta; species Chascanopsetta lugubris. Next base: position 98,430 of record JAFBJT010106662.1, read on the forward strand.
ATTAACTGAGATCTGTGCAAGACTCTGCTGTTCACATCCTCCATACACACAAAGACACAGGTCTGCTAATGCATAGGGACACACACCCACACACACACACACACACACACACACACACACACCCACCACGCACTCATGTCCACTCATGAAAATATACATTACGCATCCACCATCAGACATGTTCACAAGGACACGCATGCTATTAGGTTTGGACATTTCTGTGTTACTGGAGCAGCTCAGGTAAGTCAGTTAAAGGTACAGTATGTAAGATTATGTGAACCTATAATCGCCCTCAGTTGTCATTAAAACTCAAAAGATGTTTTGTATGTCCTCTCTGTAAAAACATAGAGAGGACCTGCTCCTCATGCAGATATACATGAATGGGCTCATTTAAGGGTAATACAAAAAATAATACATTTAGGTGTTTATGAAAATATCAATATGTAATTGTTTTGTAAAATATGTTTTTCTTATTGGTGTATACAATTTAAATTGTGACTCAAATCGTATACCCTGCACCTTCAAGAACCTTTTTTCGATTGTAATGCTCTATGTCAGTGGTGCCCACACTTTTTCGCCGTGCCAGCCACTTTTTAATTGACCAAGTCAAAATGACCTACCAACACCAGGGGTCGGCGTTTATGTGTGTGTGTGTGTGTGTGTGTGTGCATATTTATTGAAACTACAGCAGATAAAAACATTTTTGGACCTGTCACAGGCTGCAAAAAATATTTTCTTTCATTTTTCAATATGCTAATACACTAATTACATTTTCTGAGGTTTTAAATTTTTTAGCAAAACGCAAAATAGTCTCTCCCTCTCTCCCACCATTTCTCTCTCCCACACATCTCTCTCTCTCTTGTTCGTGCAGACCGGAGTTCTCTCTCTCTCGCTCTCTCTCTCTCTCTCTCTCTCTCTCTCTCTCTCTCTCTCTCTCTCTCTCTCTCTCTCTCTCTCTCTCTCTCTCTCTCTCTCTGTGTATCTCTCTCTCTCTCTCTCTGTATCTCTTTCTCTCTCCCATGTTGACGCGTGACGAGTGACCAGCGATCCACCAACACTGCCCGAGTGATCGACCGGTCGATCGCGATCGACGTATTGAGCACCACTGCTCTATATTGTTCATTTGTTTAAATCTAACATTTACAGATGTCTATTGGAAAGATTGCCTGCATTTCACCATATCCTTCCAAGTGTGTAGCCCATGGTGCCACTGAGACTGAAAAGCGCGCTTAGTTTGACTTTCTGAGGCTACCGTGAAAAGTGGCTTCCTCTGTTGATAGGACCCACTCCCAATAGGTATAAGCTAAAAATGACTATAAAGTTCCAAATGCTTCACTATTTCATTTCTGCTAATAAATGAAATCTTACACACTGGACCTTTAATCTAGTAATTATTTAGGATTACGTGGATTTTGAAGGTCTTTCACAAAGGATGGCTCACTCACAAGAGAGAGAACCTGCTCCTGTTGATGTGAAGTCCTCAGTCTAAAAACGGAATTCATTCTTTCAGTTAATATGCTATATTCTGGACCTTACAATGTAACAATTTACGGGTAAGGCTTACTCGACCAAAAACATAGTATGTGCAAACTGCTGATTTCTTTAAATATTGTGTTAGTATAATGTGCAAACATTAGGTATACAGTATTCAAAAAGTCTCATGCTTTGACCTTTGACAGGAATAGAGAGGCATGTGTTTGGACAAATCCTGGGATTAAGACGGGGATGTCTTCTTCCTACGAACACCCACCTGCCAGTGGAAATGAAAAATAACAACAGAACACTACAACAGGCCTGAATGAGAATGATGTGACTGAGATTACTGGGTAGTGACTTTCAGAAATAGCCCAAGGACCTTTAGAATGAATGAAATAATTTGATCATTATGAAACCAATCTGTGTTTCTGGGAAGGACATTTATGGGAAATGAATTAAAATGTTCCCATTCTGTATTGATTTAAAAAGGAACAGATTGAATTATAATTTTCTGGAAATTTGTCTCATGAAATGTAATGAGAGCATGACTGCAAATGAGACACATCAAAAAGCTTGTGTATTGTGTATTTCACCAATTCTGAACTTTTCACAGTTATCTGATTATGGTTCTGCAGGGTTGCATGTGGACATTTTATTTTTCGAATTCTGTTGAAATTGTATCATTTTTGTCCCGACTCTGAGCCAAACCTTTCAGCGTGCCTATTAGCATGTCCGTTTTTTCACTTGCCCTTTCCTGACTAATCTGGCCCTGAAACCTGTCTGCCCGGACCAGACCTGGCACCGTGGAAAGGATGTGCCTGAGATTAGCTCAACGAGAGGCGATCCTTCCCGCCACCGTCTCTCTCTGCAGCCCCAGACCGAGACGGTGACGTAAGGTTGCAGTCGTGCCTGAAGCCCGAGCGCCGCACACTTGCCCTGTTTAATATGGAGTTAGCCTCCTTTCGCCGCTCTGTAATTAGAACTGCGCATGGAGGGGAAACACCATGAGGTCATGGGACTGGCGGCGGGTCACTGTCAGGGTCATGGGCCTATTAATGAGGCACGGACGCTTTGGTCATTTGGCTTATGGAAGGCGCGAAGAGTGGTGGGATTTGTAAATGAATGACTGAATGAATGAATAAATATGAATAATAATTGGATCAAAAATAGATTTCACCCCTCTTGTCTTTGAACAATTGGATCATGAGGGCATTGGTGGAAACCAATCAATTGTTGCTGTGTCTCGTGGCTGTTGTTGGAGATATGGTAATAAGCCTGCTCGCGGTGTAATTGGCCCCACAAACAGTTGGCTGGTTGTTGTTTTGATGTTTTGTTTGGTGCACGGCCTCAGTGCCTGCCTGCCTGCCTGCCTGCCTGCCACAGAGCTGGTGTGGACAGCTGGCCCGTCTGATCCCTCTAGTCTGCTCTTAAATTGGTTTTAGCAGCAGCACTAATAAAGCTGATTATCTGTGTGGCTGAAGGCCCCACTAACCCTGTGACACTCCTGGCAGCTGGTGGCAGTGGGAGCCCGAAGGCCGTGCACACCACAAGGAAAGCTACATTCATATGTTTGATGATCAAGAATAAGCAGAGAAACGCACCTTCCTCCTCGCCTCCTGGTTCTTCATCCACTCCACTGACCGGTTCCCTCATTTTACACACTTTGGTTCTCTCTCTCTCTCTCTCTCTCTCTCTCTCTCTCTCTCTCTCTCTCTCTCTCTCTCTCTCTCTCTCTCCATCGTCTCTCTCTTCATTGCTCCTCCCCTCGCTCTTACTCCCCTGCCTCCCTCATTTACCTCTCTGGGAAGCTGCTGCTGCTTTGCCCCACTCTTCTTCTGCCTCACCCCTCACGAAGGAACACAGAACCCTGTCTCCTTACACATGCTGCTGCGTCCCACTCTTCACAATTACTACACACACCAGCAAACCCACAATGATACAATCAAGGAGATCTACTCATATTTTCTCTTGCATGACTGTCAGCCAGTGTAGATTAAGAATCAGCTGGGTGTCACACAGACAGACGATGTTTTGTTAGGAATCACAGTAATATTTCTATTTACACAAACCATTGCAATACCATTTAATTCCCATCCATGTTACAGTGCCCTGATGGTCAGATCTCTGTATTTGCATGAGTGAGTGCCAAAGCAGGGGTTTCAAACCAGAGGTTTCTGATCCAGCTCTTATAGACATGTATCGACTAACAGACAGATATTGATGATTGTGGTGTTGTCGATGACAATAGCATGTTAATGATGAGATTGATGGACTGGATGTTTTCATAAGGATCTTGTGATGGTGTTGATGACACTTACATGTTAATGTTTAGGCTGACTCTCCCATCTATCTATTTATGTAATGACAAAAAAACAACTTGCTAAATTTACTAAGTAGATTGTAGAATTGTACAAAGTAATGACATCCTGGATGTTTCAAAAACGAGAAAAACGAGCAAACATAAGTCTATAGGATACTAACACATTCTGTTTGAGAAGATAATCCTCACATCACATCACTTTAATGACTTTTAAGGCATAAATGGTTCAAGTAAAAAGATAAAGATTAGCCCATGGAAAAAGTGTCAGAGGAGTCTGTCACCAGCACATAAAACTGCGTTATGACATGTTGACCCACAGGCGTTGGCCTCGTTTAGCCGCTTGTCACCAGCTGCCTATTTTTAAGCATTGTTAAAGCATTAAAATTTAGGAGTGGGCGATTTACTGACATGTTCTGTATTGTGTAACAAAGCTGTAAAGATTTCATTGGCCTGGGCTGACCACAGATTTTATTTCAAGGTTGTAAGTGAAAAGCCATTAAACGCTCTCAATTATTTTGAAACAAAGTAAGTGGAAGTGTTAGCAGGCTAACATACTTCCACATTTGAGGACTCATCTCTGTGGCATTCTATTTGCATTCAACTCAGCGATGAAGGATGCAGAGGTATAGGCAAACCAGTGATTCTCAACTGATGGGTCGCAGACCCGTTTGACCACTGTGCTTTTATTTTGAAGGGGATATTTTCATGCATTGGAATGCCGTCTATTCACACAGTAGGTGGCGATGATGCCCTGTAATGCTAATAGACACCCGCCATTTCTCAGATAGACGAGATCTGAAACGTATGTTTACATATTATACTAATTGACCATGACAAAACGCGACCACATGAAATATGGATTTTCTTATATTGGGTAAAAAGAGGGCACATATGAACGTTTTGTTAACCTGTGTCCCTAAGATGCACTTTTTGGTTTCTAACTCAAATGCAGCTAATTGAGTGTAAAAGGGAATGTTTCCCTCTAGCATCGCCACCTGCTTGTCGTCTCTGTTTATCATTGCACTTGTTTCTTCCAGTTCAGTTTAAATTGTTCTGCCGCCTCGATAGACCTAATATCTCAGATGTAAAGTGTGACTTCTGAGCTCAGAATACTCTTCTGGATGTTTTCCTTTATGAACTTGGAACAGTTACAAACAAGATAAACACTGTCGTGGGCAGTAGCAATTAAACATGCACATGGGCACATTCTCTCCTTTTCTTTCCCCCTGACTTGTCCTGGTGTGACCCTCCTGGTGTTACCTCTATAGACCCGGAGTGTCCAGCTATACTGCGTAATAGCACATATGTAAACCAGCTCTACGATACTGTAACATCTTTGTATTTAAAATTCAATCTATGGAACTTTGTATAGTGATCTGTGTAAACAATTTCTGGACGAGGTCCGACTTGTCATATTTGATCAATGTCATGGAACCACGTTAGATACATTGCTGAAATGATGACTTTTATTTATGAATTAATACGTCACTTGAGGCAACAACAGAGAATGTGTGATCCTTGTATAGTCTTGCTTGTATGGCCTACACCCCTGGGAAGAGTGTTTGGCTGCTGAATGGGTGTCTTTGAATCACTACCCCTGCTCCCATGAGCATTGCCATTTCTCTGGTTTCACTTGCTGGGAGCTGCCTGCTGGAATTGGCTGGGGGCCTGGAGCCTTGCTATAGACCCTAAACTCAACAAAGCTTTTATGACACAGGCAGTTTCAGTTGCTCCACAGATAAAGAAGGGGAATTATCACGGCAGTGAACGTTTCCTGCAGCAGGGATCTGTAAACAGACAATGCATTTTTTTTCATCTTTGTTTCAGCATCTGATCCACTTCAAAATATACTTTTCATTAGTGCTCAATGAGCTCATAATATAAAAAGAACACCCAGAATGTTGAAATGACAAAGAGGCCTTTTAATACATTCGCTCATTCAAACTTTTATTACTCACCCTGGAGAGAGGTAGTCGCAGTTTATCTTGGATCTTCCATTCCTGGATTTCCAAAGTATGAACGTATTCTGGCTGCAGCTGGGAGGAGACACTGGGCCGGGTCCAGACCACAAAGTGGGATTATATGTTCCCTCAGGCCTGGGAATGTCCCTTGCAGGATCTCCTCAGAAGGCCTGGTAGAGGTGGCTGTGGAGAGGGACACTAGAGACAGCTTCAAATATCACCTGACGTCACATGACACAAAGAAAAGAAGCAGAACCCAACTACAAGGACAATGCCGTGCCCTGCAGTTTAGAGTGTGCACGTGCCAGGCTTTGAAGAAATCCAGATTTCATGACGATCAGAAATAGAAATATCCACAGCACAAAATCTATGACATGTAATTTTGGTGATGAAGGGTTGTGCGGTCAGTATTCCATCACTCACTCACTCACGCCGCTGCGGCTCGCAATTCAGTGGGCGTGAGAGAACACCGACAAAAAGATCACCACAATGAGACAGAGCCAATAGCCACTCGCCCGCAGCTGCCTGCTCGCTATGCACACACCTGCCCACACTGGAGCTAGGCCACCTTGGCTACCCCCACGTTCCAGTCCTGGAAAGAGCACTAGCCAGCTTCAAGCAGCTTAACCATGAATAGTAATGGAAATAGAAGCGTGTGAGTAAGAGAGAGAGAGAGAGGGATAGAGAGAGAGAGAGAGAGCACAGATTCGTTACTCATTGCTTGAGTGGGCTTCACTTGACACTGGCCTCTTTTTAATGCTGTACATGGAGTCTGTATTGATAGGGATCTTGTTTTTGACCAATGGTGACATATCAGAAGTAGCCAACTGAAGATACCACTGGCATCATAGGCTGTATATAAAGATGGATGTAGCGTCTGTGTCATTACCTGCAGAGTTCTTTTGAGGCAATTTGTGGGCGAATCACTCGCCGGCATCTTGCCGATATCCCTAACTCCTCCTACTCCTTCGTTGACCTCGCTGGGCAGCTAAACCCCACCCACAAAGAGGCGGGGCACAAACAGAGCTGTGTGTGGGCTCGTGATGTCGTTGATACGTGGTTGAAACGTAGATGAAATACAAGTAAGCGAGTCAGAAAAAAGTTTGCACCAGACTTGAAACATGTTTCATTCACCTTCCCCATTAGCTTCGTCCGTCTGCACCGGATGTTGTCCCTTGACTGGCACACAGGACAAACAACGTCACTTTCCATAATCGCTGGCAACAGACTGATCGAGGCAACTGAGTTAGTTGGGAAATGTTTGTAGCTTTTGTAACAGACTGTTCACTCACTGTCCCAAGTGATATTAGACAAAAAGTTGTCCAATGGCAATCACAATTTTCCAGCGAGTGGTGAGATTGTACAGAAAGTGAACAGCTCCATGTTCCAACTATAACAAGATCCGGGCAGAGCTAAGCAAAGGAATAAAATGCAGACAGCTGAGCTTAGTGGAGAGTGTGAGTTAGGACAAGTCTCAAATAAATGGAGAGAGGACGACGTGAGTCAGATCGCAGCTCAGCTCTCTCATTTCACCACGGCCTGCATAGCAGTCTGTTAAATATTTACACACTTGATTTAGAAATGACTTAGTACTGGACATGAAAGACTTGAAACATGAAACATACCACTGGGGTTTTATTTGACAAGTACAACGTCATAAAAAAAAAAACCTTAGTGGCCACTGAAAGAAAGGGCAGTACACAGATTTCTAGTATTCATGAGATCAAAGGTGGATTTGTTTCTTAGAGTAATTTATAGTATCAACTGCTTAAGAGCATCTCATGGAACACACGCGGTGTTGTTGATAAAACCACTAAGATATACTGTATCTCTGCAACCGACTGTGTTGCCAAAGAATGTGTTTGGGTTTACAAGTTTCATCACTTAGAAATGATGGATCATGTGAATGAGCGAACATTCTTTGGCAGCATGAGCGCAGCAGGTTTGGAGACGAGGAGAAGGCAGATCATTTTCACACCATCTCATCCAGTTCACAGGAATGAAATAAAGGCGCTGTCAATTCTGCAGTCGGGGATTTTTGATATCATTTTTAATCAGGTGGAGTTTGGTTTCTCAAAGATCTTTTTCAGCCGCCGCTAAAAAATGCTTGTGTGCCCATAGTGCAGTTATTGGAGAATGATGAATACTCTGGAAAAAATGCAAAAAATGACTGCGGTGTGATAAACGAGGGAGAATGTAAACTGTAACCGAAATGGAGCAGTCCAAAGTGAAATCGATCTAAACATGTTGCAGCTTCAGCGTCAGAGTTTGATGCACATTTCTGGTGCCAGAAGGAATGTTTTTATGAATGTATATCATCACCTGGATTCATGAATTGTTCTTGAATGGGCGCTTTACATCGACATCATCAGGAGCAGGCCCTTTCTTTGGATGCTGTTATGTTGCACCGCCATATTTCTACAGTAACTCAGAATGTAGTTTGACTGAAGGCTGTCATTTGTTCCTCCCGAGCGGCGACCTCTGCTGCACACGGATGAAGCACAGTAGGAAGTGAAAAAACCTGCAGTTCATAGCGTAGCTGCTGGGGCTGACTCCAAAAGGGAGCAAATCCCCATAGACTCCCATGTTAAAATGCTGGTACAAACTTGTTTCTCAAAATGTACAACATTTTTCTTACTGGCTTATTTCTATTTTATCGGCATTTGAAATTGCGTATATTTAAGGGTGTGGTCTCCTGTTATGAAGCGCGGATGAGGCGACGGCACCACGAGCCGGCCCACAGCTCTGTGTGTGTTCCGCCTCTTTGCTTGTTTTTCAATGAACTGGGAACCAGCAGGAGTTAGGATTCAGCAAGATGGTGACAAGGTACTCGCCCACACTTTGGCACAAATCCACTCCACTGAAACCAACGGGTGACATCATGGACGCCACGTCCATGCTTATATACAGTCTATGGTTCTTCCACGTGCATGCAGGGAGAGGGTGAGCTGTACGGCACAGGTATTGTCTAATTATATATGTAGATTATTACATACCTTTTAAACAGCAAACAAGACAGGATTTAGTTACATAAATAAATACTTTATTCACTGAGGGCCAAAAATACACAAAAGGGCCACTATTAAAGTGAGCAAAATAAGTCAAATGTCTGTAAATTATGCTTGGTAATTAAATATGCTGGAATAATAAACAGCCTACATCACAACTATTCATCAATAGGTATTCAGTCATTTTGTTACAATTAGGGTTAACCGCTATATTACTTGAATGTCTGCTTAGTGAGATTGTCAGTTTATTACTCACCCTGGAGAGAGGTAGTCTAACATGCCTGTCAGTAACAGGCATGTTAATTGATATTTGAATTCATTCAGCATATATGTTCAAATAAATAGTGCAGTTCAGACTGTCTGGTCAAAATTGTACACATTTTAGAAATGTGCACAATTCAATAAATTACACAAATATGAGCCATTGTTGCCTTCATATGTTCAACCATGAATGCGGGTTGGGTGCGGATTTGACTTTGGAATTATGACGGGTAACAAGCTAAGAAGTAAAATACAGTCAAATTTGCTGTGGGCCAATGGGAAATTGACCATGGGCTGCAGTTGGTCACAGTTTGACTTGGAGTTACAATTTTCATTGTATTTTACCATTACAACTACTAAAAGAAAATTAGAGACATAACCTGTTCAATAGAAGCAGTAAGATTATTTGGCTCTTGAGGAACATTAATTTAAAATATCGTTTTTTCGTATGAATATCAAATATACATGGATCCATGTAGAATGTGCAGAAATGTGTCCAGTTGAATCACTCTGACAGAGACCACTACAGAAACAGCTGGAGACAAACCACGAGGCTGAGTTAGCAGCAAACCTTTTGAATGATAAAGCCATATGTTCTCAGGGTGTAAGCATCCTGCCACATTCCTAAATAAAGATTCGAAGTCTAGGACATTTAAAAAAAGTCACACACTGATACCAGACCAGTTTTTCTACTTGCTAAGATGTAAACGAAGCAAAGGATGCAGGGGAGATTCTTTGTTGTTCATCTCCAGTGGATTGGCACAGACCTGCATCTAGAATCGTGTCTGTTTCAGATGGTAAAACACTTAATGGATGTTTAAACAGGCTAGTATCATGTTTCCTGGTGTGTGTGTGTGTGTGTGTGTGTGTGTGTGTGTGTGTGTGTATTCACAGAGGTCTTTTATGCGATGCAAAAACTTTCCTGATGACAAAAATGGTAGGCCAAAGTTAGAATATGCAATACAGTGAATATAGAAACTAGCTTAAACTGTATTTACAGTTTGATTGCAGGATATGCATGTGGAGCTAAAATGCTAGTCTGGGATCTGGATTGTAAAATTAGAAACCTAAATTAGATGTGTGGACAGAGCCTTGAACCTCTGACCTGCTTTTATTTTGATCACTGATCTCCATGATTCAACTTGGTTAGGTTCACAGTGTCTGTTACCATAGCAACTGAGTTGAAGTTACCTTGCTTTGTGAAATGGGTTGGAGTTACTCATGCTGTAGGGTTTGAATTCTCTCGTTTCCTGAAACTGAAAAAAAACAATAGCTGAGTATTACTAAGTCTGATTTGTGAAATGGGCCCGAAAGCTTGCAAAAGTTGGTATATTGTTATTGTTTTATTGTCCTTTCTCATCTGGTCAATCTTGCAAAGATTGATCGAATGATTCTCTCTTTCGTACTCAGCCACAATTCCAGTAATATGCTCTAACCCACCGCATGTCCAGTTTCATCCAAAGCTCTCGTCAAGTCCAGGAGGGTCATGTACTGTATCATCACATCAAGATCCTCAACCAACCAGTGTCTCAAACACGTGTCAACCTCATGGCCCATGGGCCTCATGTGGCCCACAAGATCATTTTGCCCGCAAGAACTTAAAGGCATATGATTGTCTACAATTAAAAGACTAAAACACACATTAACTCCACACATTTTGGTACATTTTCACATTTATGTAAATACAAACACAATATTTGTAACTTGAAAAAATGATAATCAAGTATGAAGACAGTTATTTTACAATATTTTAATTAGTAATTATGTTTAGTCCCACAATTAAAACCGGCCCCAAAAGTGCAACCATCATGCTGATGTGACCCTCCATGAAAATGAGTTTGACACCCCTGGTGTAGAACTTGCAGGGTTAAAGACACTATTCTGTATCACCCCCTTCCAATCAATGTGCTCATTAATGAGAGGAAAATAATACATTAAGGTGATGATAAAATCCTTAAAATGTCAGTATGTAATTGTTTTACAATATTTTAAGAAGTAACAAAAATGCCCAAAATCCTACACACTGCACCTTTAACTTTCTCACCAAAAGGTTTTTTCTCAAAATCATACTGGAAGTATCATCTGATCTACCTATCAGATGTTGATTAGATACAAAAAAAAATTTAAATAGTGAGACACGAACCTTGATATTCAATATCAGTTCTGGTATTTTTGTCCCAATCAATTAGAGACGACAAAGAGCTGAATGCAGGTGACATGAATGGTTGTTTAAAAAGTCTGTCTCTGCTTGTCCTAATCAACTCCAACCAACACGCAGCGCATCATTTGGGGGGCTTCAGAGCTTTAGCTGGGGATGCAACAGCAGTGACATGTTCTAAAACAGTGTTGATGCTGCCTGAGCACCTTCCTCGGAGCAGCCCCTGCACTGCCTTCCTTCGGGGGATTGAACGCCAAAGAGCACAACATGTCCCGCCAGTCCAGAGGCTCTCTGACCCTCGGCGAACCTTGCCCCCCCCCCCCCCCCCCCCCCCCCCCCCTTCACAAACTGCACAGCGAGTATGCCCCCTATAAAGGCGTAGGGCGCAGCTTCAATACATGGAGTGCTTTCATAACCTCAGCCCCTAAAAAGACGTTTCATAACAGCTGTAAATGGGACAGTGAAAACAGGACAAATGTGTAAGTGAGCGGTGGTGACAGACAGCATCCAAGCTGTTTACATTGGACTTAGTCTGACATAAACACACACTCTCTCTCCCCCTACTATGTTATCCCCTCATTCCCTCCCTCCCTCCCTCCCTCTCTCTTATCCCTCCCGGACCTTCACAGTGGCTTCTCCTGACAGACCACTCAGAGGTGGTGCAGGGGTCAAAGGTCAAATATGTGACCTGGCCTTGTTAGGATCTCCTGTGGGGTTTATCATGACAAAAGATAAGAGCCTGCCTTCTCTGCTGCCTCGCCCCTCCGACTCTCCTCTGATTCCGGAGTGGTACACAGAGCCACTCTGTGGTGGCTGTGTATTTATACATATGTAATATATCGTCTGTGGAACTCAGACTGTTTACTGCAGCACGTTTCATATACAGATAGTAAGTGTATGGATGTCCTCACATAACATGGTAGATTTGTGTAAGCAGTAATTAAAATACCTTTACCCCGACTCCCTCGCTGTCCCCATTTGTTTTTAACCTCTCATTCCCAGACTGATAAATATTCATTTTGGATTTTTAAGCACCTAGAGAAAATGATTCCCCCTTTTAAACTGCCATGTGATAAGATTTGTTGCTTGTGTTTGACACTAAATTGGTGAATGTTTAACTTAAACTTAGAGAAATTGTAAATCACCTTTATTTGCTGCCCTATACATCTTCACCTTTATTTATCCTGAAAGGATTTCTGTATAATCTGAGTATGAGGCAAAAATGCTAGATATCCAGTGACAAACATCAGGGTCATTTGAGTCATTCTATAAAAGAGAAGACAGAAAGATAGAAGATAAAAAAAAACAATAAAAAAAAAACACAGTTATTGTTGTTGTTGTTGTTGTAGTTGTTGGGAGCCGATAATCACTGGGATGTGCGAATGACTGTTTTCATTGCACTGGCCAGCATGGTTCCACTTTGGAGATGACCATATTACACCATAGTTCTAGTTGCCCAGAATGAACAAACTATTGTGTTCTGATTAAAACTAGAGCCTCCCACATGTTTCCCATCATGCTTGGAAGGGAGGAGCATTGTGAGGGAGACGCAGCTGCAACATGCAGCTTCACCCACGGATGTCACTAAACCCTAAACACTCTCCCTTTACATTTAAAGTGCAGGGGTGTGATATACGTTTTAATTCAGGGGCCACGTAAAGTCCATTTTATCGCAAGTAATATCAGACCAGTAAAATCCCAGCCCAATGACCCCTAAAGAAAGACTACACAGACTAGATAATATGTATACATATTTATATATACCTTACTTACAATCAGGTAAGGTTGCCCTTTATGGAGCAGTTTACATGAGTGACAGACCCCCTGTGGTTACATTTGAAATAGCAGCTACTTTTGTTGGAAGATTGCCGTTGAAGTTATCTCTTTACTCGTTGCGCAGTCATCTGGTGGGCAGGACCGGACCCTCTGGCGGGCCAGTTTTGGCCCGCGGGCAGTATGTTTGATGCCCCAGGTCTACACAAAGGGCGGATCCAGGATTTTTGGTATGTGTTTGTCATTCTCGTTTGGTAACAATCATCAGACTATTAGTATCCAACAATCCTGAGTACTGCCCTGGTGAATGTCATATCACTGTTGGATCATTTCTACTCTTGTCCACTTCAATTGTTTATTGCAGCCCAAGAGCAGAGTATCCAATGGTTTCACAGAATCACACTTATGCCCCGTGTTTTGAGCAGCCTCAGAGTGCTGTCACGGGTTCTGCTGACCAGGTCCACGTCAGACCTGCTGGGGGTCATCTGATTCACTCACATTTATTTTGGTATCATTTGATCAAAGACCATGAAGCCGACAACATTCATCACGCTTCTTTTCATGTTCCTGGACAGAATTCGTTCTGGCACTTTTGCTGTGACTGTATGACGATTTATGGCAGTAAAAGTTTGAATACACGACTTGTTCTCGTTGCTAAACATAATTCTCACAGTAATCCGTGTGTCAAGTCAGAGGCACTTCGTTTGTTTTCCAATGCCAAGTGACTCACACCATGAACTGTGTGTGACTTTGACATTGTTCAGGGGTGCTCACTGTGTTTGCCTGCACATTACCTTCACCCGTACAAAGCCACATTTCTAGGCTTAGACCAGTGGTTCTCGAACTGTTTCTGTCGGGGCCCCCTGTTCGAGGAACAGACCGCAACAACATTGTGTCAAGTGTAACTTTTATTGAAAGTAACATCAATACGATAACAATTCGTTTGCCTTTTCTTTGAATAATTTGCTGTGCAGATTAGAAGCAACTTCAAGTTGAGCTTGAGTACAAGTAAACTCAACAAGATTCTAGAGTCTGCTGTAATTGGAGTGCTTTTCATGTTAATAGAACAAGATATGCCGAGTTATACGTTTTTTCCCAACACAAATTTCCTAGTGCTGCAACTTGCATACAGTTGGTTAGCTTGTGGCTCACAGTCGGATGGACGAAGGGGCTCGGTTGCAGCACATTGGAAACTGTGTTGTTTCCTACGGGGGGGAAAGAGGTCATTGAAGCTAAACCACTGCTGTAGCTTGTTCGCCATCTTACCGGGAGACTTGACCGTCAACTGTAATTTTACACCCTTCCGTTGCGGAGGTATTGAACCGATAAGTCTGAATCTGTGAATCTATCTCTGTTTTTACTGACATTCACAACCAGCGTAAATCCAAGACTGAGATACGCGTCATCCTATTTCCTCGTCTTGGATTTTGGTGGTAAACTGTCTTCTACATCGGCCAAGTTTGTCTTGGGGGTTCTGAGTGAGTTCAAGTTAGATACATGTCTATTGTCCAAACCTACTCTCATTGAAGTTAAGTCACAATTCACCATGGCATGAGTTGGTTAATGTGCATCGGTAAAATAAGTCTGCCCCAACAGTTTGAGAAACGCTGGTTTCTTAGATGATGAGAGGACAGAGATGTAAAAAGTTTATTCTGCCATGTTGTTCAGCTGTGTCTCTACAGTAGCCCACAATGGACAAACTTATCATTGACTGGAGAGATTATTACATTCTAGATGTTACCCACAGTCCATAAGAAACACTATGGGTGTTCAGTTGAATGCAACATGTTCCCTTAAAGGTACAGTGTCTAAGATTTGCTGACATCTATTGGTGAAGTTGCATGTTGTATCCATCACCTCACCTTTCCCTCCCGACCATGCAGGAAACTCTATGGTATCAGCTGTCATTAAAGCTCCAAACATGTTAAGGACCTCCACTCGCTACTGTCAAAACATGGCCGCCCCCATAGGGAGGACCGACTCCTGATGTAAATATACATTTAAGGGCTCATTATAGGGTTGTGTAAAAAGCAAGTCATACATTGAGGTGATTATACATTCATAAATGTGTCTTTCTATGTTCTTTTCTAATTCTACTTCTACAGATAGAAGTGACAAAAATTGAACTAACTAACTCTTACACACTGCACCTTTAAGACTACATGCCACTAAATCCTACACCCGAAACAATTTTTAATCAGGGTACTGATACTGGATGTCACATCATCATTTTGTCACAGCAACATGAAACACTTGGCTTGTATTTGAAACCTTTATCCGATTGTATTAAGATATCTAATTGCTGAATTATCTGATAAGGTCCAGTGACAGTCCCTTAGATGTTTGTGGTCTTTCCTCTTCCGCTCGACACTGATTAATACCATGCAATGTGACAGATACACTTTCGGAGAATTAACATAACTAAGACTTGTGATTATGGAATAATAATAATCAAAGAGCTCACATGGTATAATTTGAAATGTGTGATAGATTTAGATGAAATGATTTCCATTTCTAATGGCAGAGATGGAATCCAAGCAGGTCAATCACACATCAGGGGTGTCAAAGTCATTTCAGTTCAGGGGCCACATTCACCCCATTTTAAACTCAAGTGGGCGGGACCACTTATCTATGATAACAAATAAACAAACCCCATATTTTTTACTTTGTTTTACTGCAAAAAAGTACATTTTGACATTGTTCACGTTTAATGAAGTATCTTTTCACAAAACATGATGGAAAAACCTGAAATGTCTTTGCAAAGTCATCGTGCAGGCCGCATTAGACCCACTGACAGGCCGGTTTTGGCCCTTACGCCATCTGTTTGACACCCCTGTTCCACATTCTTAGAAGGGGAGACTGAGGAGAGAGCTATTAAGGTGCATCTTCATCCGGAGATATCACTTTATACTACAAATTAGACCTTGATACATATTGTATAGAAATGTATTGAAGAATGGACACTTTTCACAACTCTGGTGGTGGTGTCGGGGGGGGGGGGTATCTCAACTACATTCTAACAATAATCCAATAATAATTATCGCTATTGTGGAGGATCCCAATACACATTCATGAAATCAATTTAGACTTTTCTATGGACCAAAATAAAACCTGTACATTTCCCCAGTGTGGGACGAATAAAGGGTTATCTTATTCTATCTCTTATATAATCTTAAATCAATCTTTAAAGTAGTTTAGTTGTAATTTGGTTTTGTGGGGTTTAGATTTTATTTTATTTTATTTGTATTTTATCATATAAAATACATTTATATCATGTTTATTTTATATTTTTTATTCATTATTCTATACTTACTTTATTCATATTTTTTTAATCTTGTACTATAGAGTTTTTTTGATTTTATTCCGTCTACATTTGTTCTCCAGGTTTATTACATCTGAGGTAATGTTGGGATCGCTGCCATTTTCTAATAAGCGTGTCTGACTTCTCATTCAGTAGCTGCACAATGTGTCCACACAGTAGATGTAATGAAGCTGTAAGATGGTATAACGTTCACAGCTGCTGGGCTCTCCATCTTGTTTCTCCTCCGTGTTGTCGGTGGTGCTAGCCTTGACCTTGACAACCAAACAGCCTGCCATCACACCTCATTAACATTAACAACAGTCTGCCTGGTGTGAACCGCTGGCTATGGGAACCTCGTGGACTTTTATGGCCCCAATTGGCCGTCAGGTTCTAACATGCGGAAAGAGGAAGTTGTATTATCTTCACTGCGAGGCTAATGGTAGGCTGCATTCATTTTCGACATGCCTCATGGTGTGCAGTGGTTAACACCCACATGTCTGAACAGTGTCATGTCGAACTCTGTCAGAGCTTTGTCGACACTGTCCACAGAACTTCTGCTCGTTAACACTTTACACTACACCGATTCTAACGAGGCTGGATGTACTGCAACATGAATGGAATCGTCGTGATGGATTATGTAATGCGAGCAGTAACAGCTGCATCATGAAGTGTGAAATATCATAAACCCATGATATTGCAATCATTTAATGAGTCACAGTTATATTCAACTTGCATGTATTCTGAAATGGTATATCATCTTTTTATTTTACTTTTCTTTGGTGCGTCCTCTGTTGTCCCACTCTGATATACCTCACCCACATCTTAACAAAGAATGCGTAAATTAATAATCAGTTGAAATAATACATTCAAAAATGAAATTAGCTTCACATGTCTGTCTAATCTCATCAAACACTGTCACAGTGAGTGGACAGTCTACCCAGTGTTTCCTATGGTTTGTGTTCTATGTACATCTCCTTGAGGAGCGCTAGTTGGACTAAACAGACTAGAAACAATGGTGACTCAGTACTGCCTCATGAGGTTCACAGTGGTATTACAAGAAAAGACAAACCTGGGTTAGCTAGTTAGAATTCATGTAAAATAGTGAACCTGATAAACCTAAGCATGATGGTTGCTGCTTTCTTAAAGTCGATATTTCCACCGCAGAAACTTTTCCCATTTACCAGTACTTTGAAAATTATCTGGAGTATTTCCACAAAAATTTCGCGGGTAATAAACTTTCCCTCTACCCCAAACTTCCCCTTAAAAAGGAACCTAGTAGTTGGATAGGACTTTTTAGATTACGAGGAACAAAAGTTTTTGCTGAAGAATTCTGATTGGTGCTCTTTTCTACGAGCTTCACTTTGTTTGTGTTTTGGAAAATGGAGCAAAATAAGAGAATATATTAGAAGTGGGCGGACGATGAGGTCCAGGCATATATTTGCAAGGGAAGAAGTTTTGCCAGACTTTGAGACTCGAAGCGACCAGGTGTATGGGATAATAGCTGACAAGGTAGTGGTGCTAAATGTTGCGCACATGCCAAAAATAAATCCGCTGGATGTTAAAGAAACAACTTCAAGAAGCTCAAGGACCACAATGGGCGCACTGGGTTCGACCGTTGTACCGACAAGTGGTATGAACAGCTAGTCAGTGGCACGCCAATTTTTAGTTCGACGTGTTAACCCAGTTCTAATTCTAACTGAGCAACAGGCCCTCAGCTTCTTCATATCGCCACCTGCTGGACTGGAGGTGTAGTGCAGTTTCTTTTAATAATCCCGAATTTGCTATCAGTGTGATTTGAATAAAATGCCCCCAGAACTTTGAGGTCAATCGCAAACCACATAAATAACCAGGAATTATTTTACCCAGGTAAATAAATGAATTCCTGGGAATAAAAGTTCCTGGGAATGTTGGTGGAATAGGGGCTAATGTGACCTGTGATCAGTCAGGTTCTGTTTTTGCACCAAATGCCACTGAGAATTTTTTTTTATTAAACAAAGAATCAACCTGCACTGTTCTAACATTGAGGCATAGCCACAGACTGGCCTGGGTGGCCTGGTGCTGCCCAGATCACTTCCAGCCGCCACACCAGTCATGTGATTATGATCCTACATACCGGAACACTACGCCATGAAGCGGTACAACTTCCCGTCCAGCTATAAAAATTACAAGCCATGGTAAGACAAATAAATGGATTCAGTCGCCAAGAAGCGTGATGCAGGACTTTTTCAAAAGTACAGGAAGGGATGTGAATATCCGTGATGTTGATGTACACATATAAATTCTGATGAAACATTGTATTCTCTGTGTATTTTGCCTTGAACCATTTTACCTCAAAAAAACTCTATACCTCCTCTTTTCTTAAAAAGTAGTCCCAGTGCAATACAAGTATATATATTCAGTGCTATCATCACGTCGCCATGGGAACTGCTCTGTAGCTCGGTCAGAGGAGACTCTTATCACGGATTTCGTTGGAGGTTTTACGCATCGGTCTATAACAGATAAAAACATACGGCCCGTGGGCCGGAACCAGCCCATCAGAGGATGCAATCCGGCCTGTGGGATTATTTTGCAAAATGTAAACATCAAACCAGGTGTGTTATTTGTGCTTGTGCAAAATAGAGCAAAATCTAAAAATCTAAAAGTCTAGATCCTTCAGGATCTTGGATCAGGCTACTGGACTGAGTCCAGGATAAGAAGGAGGAGCCACATAACTGACACACCACAGTACCAACTAATGACCTCTCTGGTTTCATTAACCTGTAGATATATATATACTTTTCTACTGCTTGAATTACCTTTTGAATAATTTCTACTGCTTCTAATCTAATTATGTGGTGCAGTTTGGACTGATGAAAACATGACTCAGCAAAACAAGTTCCTGCGGAGTCCAACTACGTAGAGCTTTTGTTCTTTTATCGCTCCCTGCCCCAATTTCATAATTTGCTGTTTGGTATCTGTTACACTCAATAGTACTCATTGCTTTATGCGGTGATTTCATGCCATTCAGTTTACATTAGCTTTCACTCTGCAGGTTGGGTACATGTTTATTTGTGCAAATGCCGCACTGCATTGTCAGATATGCTGTTCTGCATGTGATAGAATGAGCTCTGTTGCAGCATGTTTTATAGGGTGTTTTGCTCTTCAGAAAATTCTATTGTAGACTTTGTGCTGTTTTTCAAGTGTATCTCTCGCCCTCTGCAACGACTACTTTCCATTGTAAAGTGTTTAATTGCTTTTGTGGGGAAAGCGGGCTCACCCACTTTTGCAGCGGCCCACCCAAAATATTATTTCTGCCTAGGCCCTTGTTTCACACGCAGATAGAGAGGCAAGGTTAGGTCATTGTGTTTAAAAGGTTTTGCTTAGACACAAACATTTAAGTGCTTTGAAATCATTCAGCACAGCCTGAGGTAATTACTGCACCCAATTGGAAAACATTTGTTGCAGTGACGAACAGAGGCTGATGAGAACAGCTGTGTCAGTCTTTTAGGTAAATGGGCCAGAGGAAATCTGTGGGCAGGATGTGAACGGGTAAATAAAACCTTGATTCCGATGAGTCAACGTCTGACAGGCAACTTTTCCTTAAAGCCTGACCACAACCTAACCAAACCGTAACCATGACGGTGAAGGTGGGAGTGGGAATGGGGATTCTCCTCTGAACACGTCTTTTGTTCCTCAGACTCACCAAACCAAAAGTTTTCCGATCAGTTTTGGACAGTGCAGACAAATGATGTGGTTCCAATGAAAGATCAAGATATCAGATCAAGAATGTGTTGCTCTTCAGGGCATGGATGGAGTTAAATGGTTTATCATGCATTTTAATTGGGAGGACGTGGGGAACTCATACAGACAACTTAAGACCCTGCAGGCCTGGGGTCCTTGGAACTTTCTTGGTTTCGTGGAAAAGATGTAGCAGTGGAAAGTGGTCATTCATTTGTGAGGTTAACTCTGAGGAGTTAGCTGAGGTTAGGAGATGATTCCTGCCTGATGGGCTCCATCCCGGAGAGCAGTGTTTGCTCATGGGTTGTGGCTGCCTGCATGGAAGAGCTGGCAGAGTGTGGTGTCATGAGGGTGTTCTCATGATGTCGGCCACGTGTCCAAGGAGGCTGCAATCAAAGAAGAAAACATAGGCAGCACGGAAGGAAGGAAGGAAGGAAGGAAGGAGTGGGTGGCTGAGGGGCGGAGGTGAAGATGGAACACATCCGATAATGCAGAGAAGAAACAGGCGAGGGAAGGGATGCAGGGAAGGAGAAGGGAGGGAGGAGAGATAGTGAAGGAAAGCAAGGAGAGAAGAATGAAGGCTGAGGGAGGAGATCATGGAATGATTCATAGAAAATCTCCAATAATGAACAAACTGAAGAAAAGAATCATAAAGAGGAACATAAGGAAGGGTACTGAAGGTTGCAGATGACGGCACAGAAACAAATGTTATGTTCATATCAGCAGCTACATGGATGAATTCGGACTTGACAGATTTGATTATCTTAAGATCTGAATTGATCTGAAGTCAATTACAAATTAAAGCTTTCACAATGCCTGGCATATGTGTATATAAAGCATAGACTGTATAAAGATGGACGTAGCGGCCATGACGCCATCAGTTGGTTACTGCAGAGTGCTTTGTGGGTGAGTCTCTTGTCGCCATCTCACCAAATTCTAACTTCTCCCAGTTCCCAGTTCATTCATAAATGGCCATCACATCATCTGCGGTACGTGATAGGTCGGTGCAGCTGTCAGTCAAGAAGCCGAGCCCTCAAATATGCGCAGTTTCAAATGTTGATCAAAATAAAAACAAGTGAGTTAGGCAAAAAAATTCACCATCCGTACAGTTGTCATGGAAAAACCGAGTCAGCTCCCAGTGGTTACACTATGAACTGCAAGTTTTTTCACTTCCTGTTGTGCTTCATCCGTCCGCACCGGAGGATGCCCCTCATTAAGTGGCATGGATACTATTATTGATTTGACCATTCTCGTCCATGTTTAGTTGTCATATCTCTGATCTAGACAGAAGTCGTACAAATATGAATCTGATTTCTGATTCATGTCACGTCAGTCTGTTAATGTGGAAACATCCAAAGACCTCAATTCCATGAATCTAATCTAGTTTTTTGTTTGTAAATGTAGAAAATAACATTTGCTCAGGCATAAAATATTTATTTTTCAATCACTAAAATCAACTAAACACTTGAAAGTGACTTCATGGTGAGTGATAAAAGGTTATGAGGACAAATTTGGTTTTTACAACTAAATTTGATTGGGTAGTAACAGTCCAATCAAAGCAGAGGGCTTTTCCATCACTCTGGACACACATACACACACACACACACACACACACACAAATCCTTGAAGTTCTATCTTAATGAGGACACTCACACACAGCACCATATCCTAACCCTAACCATCCCAACTAATTGCGCAACCCTAACCTTTACCCTTACACTAATGTTAACCTAATTCTAAACCTAACTCTAAAACCAAATCTTAACCCTCAAACAGCTCATTAAAGGTGCAGTGTGGGATTTTTAGTGCCATCTTGTGGTGAAGCTTAAGTATTACAACTAACTGCAAGTGCTCCGGCTCAGCCCCTCCCTTTCTGAGCTACGGTGGCCTCACGACTTCAACATCCTTGCGCAATGACTGCTTCAACAGCCTCAAGCAGCCACTCAGAAGAGACAAGTTCTTTTATATTAGTATATTCACAACATTATGAATGTCTATAAACATCAATCGATACTCTAGTGTCATTGCAGCGTGGCAGCATCTGCGTTGGTTTTTTTTGGTTGATCTCTGAGCTACCGTCGGTTAGCCACCGGGCTAACATTAGCTACTATGCTGTGCCTGAAACCGGGGAAACTTCAGAGCTGCGCCGGGATAGATGACGTAGATACAGCTCATATCAACAACACGTCTCCGCCTCCTGCGTAGAGGTGGCACGGGATCGTCTACCTGCCCTGCAGATTCTGGATAAGGGTGGTCCTCCATCGGTTGTCTCTGTGTAGCAGTATACAGGTGGTCCTGCATTGTGATTTATTCCCGAGGGAATCCTCGAACAAATTACAACAGGCTCCCATGTTGATGTCTTCTCGTATGTGTGGTGCCAAAGAAAAAGAACCACTGGGCATACGCGAAAACTCAGAAACTCGGTCGCTAAGGTCTTATGTCCCTGCACGTCTCTTGTACTGTCATGGCGTCTATATCGCAAAATACATAGTATTTAATGTTTGTTTTCTTTATTTAAGAAACACTTTGGTTTATGTCTTGAGTTCATTACACATGTGATAAAACATAGTTTTGACCAATCCAATAAGATTGATATTTTGACATCACTGAAAAAATCCCACACTGTACCTTTAAAGAAATATCCTCACTCTGCGGGGTGTTTTACTCAAGTTAGTCTTCACAAAGATATAAATACAAGAAACACACACACTGACTCACAGTCTACACCTGTGGTATTAATGAACCTATGAGAAGTTCTGACCCTCAGTTGTGAGCAAAAACATTTGCCCCTATTAGCAACTTTTCTCATTCACCAGGAACTTAGTAAAACTCTTGGGCGTTTCCACTGAAATTACTCGGGTAATAAATAAATAAATAAAATATTAAATTTCCCTGGAAAAATGACCTAGTAGGGGAGTAGGGCTTTTCAGATTGACGGTGGGGCGAGGGCCCCAAAGAACTTGCACATTCCACACTTCCGTTTATGTTTTGAAAAATGGAGCAAAAGAAGAGAATGTATGAGAGGTGGATGGACGACGAAGTCCAGGCTATTTTGTGCATATTTTTATGGGAAGAAGTTCAGCAGGACTTGATGGAGCAATGACCAAATGTAGCAACTAGCCGACTGCAAGCTGGCAGTGCTAATTGGAACGCACATGCCAGAATAAATCCAAACAAAAACAAGAGTACAATAAACTGAAGGACCACAACGTCATAGTCTGTTCAACTGCCGTACCAACAACTGGTACGACCTGCTAGTCAGTGGTATGCCAATTATTGAGTTACTCAAAAGCCAAGTTACTCTAGGGCTGACACCTCTGGACTGGGGGTGTATTGCAGTTTCTTTCACCAATGCCCCATATATCATTAGCCTGATTTAAATAAAATTAAATGCACCTAAACTTTAAGCTCGCGAAGGTCCGACCATTGTTCCAAAAGGTTGTATGACCACCTCAACGCTATCCTGGGCCACAGACCTATGGCTTGTCATTTTCCTTTTACGGAATCATTGTTTGGCCTTCAGTTTCATCTTTTTTCGCCACCTACTGGACTGGAGGTGTAGTGCAGTTTCTTTTTACCAACTCCCCCATGCGTCTTTTGAGATGCGGTGAGTACACAAACCACACAGATTACCAGGAATGATTTGGCCCCAGGTTTATTTGAAGCAAACAATGGAAGCATAACTTAGTACCAAAGTACCAATATAACTGTGACCTTAAATTAAGCTCATATGTGGGCAAGAGTAGGAGGAGAAGCCTGAAAGATGGACATGACAAAGGGGGAAGGAGAAGTGAGAGAAGGCAGAGGGAGGAGTGAGATCAGCACACTCTCAGGCGGGCGGGAAGTGTGCTCTTAACAGCTTGCACAAATGGCTGCTGAGCTGTGAAATATTTTAGCCCCACCCACCCTTCTCATATGTCAAAAAAAGTATCACCCTAATGCCAAAAGGTGAGCTGGGAAAACAAATAAGGCGTCCGGAGCGCCACTCATGAAGTAAGCCTCTCTTTCTCCTGTGTTTTGAGTTAAAGCGCCGCTGAGCTGGCAAAATGTGAAATCAGAGCACGACATCAAGGCCGACACGCACAGATCCTGGCCGATCTCACGGGCAAGGCACAGTAGTCGGCCGGATTTTAACTGCCTGCTGAGGAAATGTAAAATATTTTATTGGTGTTTAAAAAGAAGATGGGGTGAGTGAGAAGCTATTGTGGGCAGCTGTTCTGAGGAGCGGGGGTGGGGGAGTTTGGCTGGGTGGAGGATCGTGCAGAGCTCCAGAGGCAGTGAAACTCTGAGGTTTAGGATCGGCCTCTGTCACTGTGAATGAAACCAAACACTGCAGAAGTTGTTTATTTCCCAGTGTGAAAAGGCTTCCTGCTGCACTGTTGTTTACAGAAAGTATGCTCATTCAGCAAACTCGATGTAATGTTGTGAAGAATGTACCACAATTCTGTTGTTTCATACGTCAAAGCAAATCAAGGCATACACATACAAAAACATCAAAAATACTCTTCAAAAAATGTACATAATTAAACACACACACACACACACACACGCATACATAAAACATACACACACACACACATACATAAACATCAAAATTAGTCACATATATAAACACACACACACACACAAATGCACATATATAAAACATACACACACACACACACACACACATACATAAACATCAAAATTACTCGCATATATAAATACACACACACACACACAAACGCACATACATAAAACATACACACACACACACATAAACATCAAAATTAGTCACATATATGAACACACAAAGCACACACACACACACAACACACACACACACACACACACACACACACACACACACACACATCACATACTGTATATGAACACACAAGCACACAGACACACACACACACACACACACACACACACACACACACACACACACATCCTTGTAGTTCTCAAACATAATACATTACATACATAAAAACATACACATATAAACACCTGCAGCCTGAGTCACCACCACAGCTGTATGTATCAGAGAGTTCCAGTATCTAACTTATCAGTTTACACTGAGGTGAAAGATTTATCCTGTGACTTTTTGAATTGTTATTCCTGGGGAAAAAATATCACTTTACGCAGGCGGTTTATTGCGAAGCTCCCAGGATCATTTGATCCTGGGTGTTTTTAGTCAGCTCCGTGTTTAAACACGCCTGACTTGTTTATATGGAACGAATTACATGTTTTTTAGAGCTGACTTGAGGTTATTAGTGCGTACTGTGGTAATAAAGGACATTCCATCCCCTGTAGCTACTTTATTTTATTGTTGTGGTTGCATGAGGCATGAGGCATTGTGGGTCATTAGGGCTGTTTCACTGCTTGTTGCTCCACTTGTTGAACACTTTAATTTGGAGGCCTCTTCCTCTTTGATTTGATGCTTGGTTGAGCCACTTGCTGGAGCACGTGTGGACATCGTACCATGAACAGAATTTCCAGTCTGGTGCATTTAAAACCACGAGCTCACACATTATGTGCAGTCTGTCTTTCCCAGGCCAAGGATTTAATATTTTTGGGATCACTCCCCAGATCATCATCACTCCTTTTAATGTAATAACTGAAATGTTCTGCGCTGAATTATCTCTGTGCTCTTGACGGTAAGTAATGAAACTGTATCTCCAGGTGTGAGGTGTGTGAAAGCCCTCGATCAGGGAGTTTAATGGGAGATAATCTGCTCAGGCTGAAACAAGACACTCACTGCAGGTCGTGTTGTTGTGGGTACATGTTCTGAATGTGAGGGAGGAGAACAGCTATAAAGTCAAATAAATGTCAAATATCTAAACTAACCTGAGTAGTACATTTCATATTTTGCGTGTTTTTCGCTTAAAGGTGCAGTGTGTACAATTTGGTGATCTAAAGGTCAAGCTGCATATTGTATCCATCACCTCACCTCACCCGGAACCTATAGTAGATTTCAGTTGTCATTCAAACTCTAAAGATGTTTGGTTTGACCACTCTGGGCTACTGTAAAAACATGGCAGCCCTCGTAGAGAGGACACCACCTCATGAAAATATACATTAATGGGCTCTTTCAGGTTGTAATTGTCTTGTAACATTTTTAGACACTGAACCTTTAATACACCAGCTGGTGTTAAAGTGCATGTGATTGTGTGTGTGTCTGTCTTGTGTGTGTGTGTTTGTGTGTGTGTGTGTGTGTGTGCAGCAGTTTGAACCACAACATCAGTAGTATGCACTGTACATGACACATACTCCAAAATACCGTGTGCATAGCAAAATAGTTAACTTTCCCTGTTGCTAGGTGGAAGCCATTTGGACGTGTGGTTGTCTGTCGTCAAGCAGCAACACTGGAACACATGACCGGCTAAGCTCGCGTTAAATCGGGGTTCACTCGCTTTTCAAAATTCTAAATGTTTTTGCAAACGGTACATTTGGCTGTTTACTCTCTGAGAGCTCGCAGCAGACAAACTCCTCCAGATCTAGCTGTATGGGTGTAACCAAAACTCAGGGGATGGCTGACGTGTGTGAACACGTCCTGCCTGTCAGAGAACAGTGAGATCCCAGGTGATGTCCTCACGGACAAACACATGACTCACTCCAGTCCATGTGATGTGTGTGTGTCCCTGTGCCAGAGCGAAATAATAATTTTTTTACCGTGAATGAAAAATTCCCAGCATTCATCCATGTGTCTTATGAACTCATGTTTGTACTGAGTTCATAATATGCAAGTGTGAATTATGAAGGCCTTGTATTTGTTGATGCAATAATACACTTTGTGTTCCTGTCAGCAGTAACTCAAAACTGCCCCCATGCGACATCACTGATGACGTTCTACAGGTCAAACCCTGACAGATCTGATAACGGTCTGCAAATTTAGTCACCGTCCAACTTATTTCAATGTCATTTCCATTTCGTCTTTGCTATTTCTGTCATTTTGGTTCATTTCATTAAAAAAGAAAAGAAAAGAGATAAGAGTCATATTAATGGTGCAGTGTGTTATATTTTGGCAATTTTTTCACCTCTAAAAACATGACCAAATCACCATATCACCCCCCCCCCCGCCCCCCGGTAGTCAATTTCTACAGGGCCACCGTCGAGTCCATCCTGACCCACCGCTGCACAGCACGGTTTGCCAACTGTTCCGCCGAGGACAGGAAAGACCTGCAGCGGATTCTGACTTCGGCTGAGAAAATCATAGGGACCGCGCTGCCCCCTCTCAAAGACACTGGCCGTCTCCACAAGAACTCCAGTAACATCAAGCGCAGACCCCACACACCCCGGCCACGCCCCTTTTTCACCCCCCTCCCCTCTGGCATGACCGCTCTCTTAAAGCCAGAACAACACAGCTACTGAACAGTTTCTTTCACCAAGACATCAGAGCCATCAACCCACCCTCACACACATTACCCAAAGACTGTTAACAACAATCACTCACACACACACACACACACACACACCCACCCCCCACACACACACTACACTACACAAAAATTGCACTGCTTTATTTTATGAAATAAAATAAAAATCTCTACCTCAAGCATCTTGCACCTTGTTTTTTCTAAGCATGCATGTTTGTGTTTTTATTCAATTTTATTGTACTTATTTTTAACGACTGCCATTTTAAACCTTTTTTGTCTGTTTTGTATTTGCTGCTGTAAAAAGAGCTAATTTCAGTGTTTGATGTTGGTGACAATGTTGACATTGGCTTCTGATTCTGATTCTGATTTTTCATGATTTTTTAATCATCTCAATGTTTTATGTTTTTCCCATTACCCTTACAACAATGGAAGTCTACCATAGGTTCCCCTTCATGCTCAGGGGGAGGTGATGAATACAACATACAACATTCACCACTAGATGTCACCAAATCTTACACACTGCACCTTTAACGTAGAAATACTCGAAACCCAAAACCAAAGGTCTGTTTACACATTCAGCAATAGCTGCTTATAAGAAAGACAACATCATAATGCACCAATCAGGTCCATCCAAATCCATGGGACTCCCAAATTGTGGATGATTAAATCAGTGTAAATCTTCCAATCTCAGATTGAATTGAGAAAACTCAATGTGGTTATCTGATTGTCTAGATTTCACAACGCATTTTTGTATACATTTTACACTGATTATTTCCTACTAATCTCAAAGCCGTAGGTGGATCAAGTGTTTATTCGCTCAGAAGGGGAAAAAAAAACTATAAATTGATTAATTCGTCAACAATAGAGTATCTGTATTTGCACTTCAACAAGATGTCAAACATTTCTTTTTCTTGTTACTCTCCAGATCCTAAAATCAAATTTTGGATTTCCTCCCAATGTGCTCCTCGTTAATCCATGTGGAGAGAAATCAGGGTTCACCGCACGTCTGTAAACAATTAGACAACGATTCCTGCAGGAAGTCGCTCTATCATTCCGAATCACACTCTGACTGAGTGTGTTTCCTCGTCTTGTTTCGATGAGAGCTGAGGACTCATGTGTCCCATTTGTGATGCCTTCCCCTCATCACGGCTTCCACAGAGGTTTCCCATGTATCCAGACTGGATATTTGCCATTAGATAACGCTGAAGCAGAACATTTAGCAATAAGGTCAAATCTAACTTGTACGGATTTGATTAAACAGCTTACAGGAAAATAACTGGTGTTGTTGTGTTTACCAGAAAACAGCAGGATATCCCAACAGCATCAGGAAGGACATCCGCGAAACTAATCAACCCAAAACCACAGAGCCCCCTCTAAGTGGCCGGATTCACATGTCCTTACGCATGGGATCACCCCCCGCCAGATCCTGTATCTAATAGGAACAAAGTCCACTAATCAGGCTTTAGGTCGTCTTTATTGTCCTGGAATTAATTCCGAGGAGCCTCACAAAGAGCTGGAATGAGATGGACGTTTAATGGCTTAATGCGGAGCAATTAATCTGTCTAAGAGCTTTCTTTCCCCACATGTGATTGTACCCCACATGGAGCCTTTGTTTTAATTTGGGAATCTTGCTGTGTGCCTCACAGTCAGGTCCCTGACTGAAATATCTATGAATAGATCTGCATGAGTTCTGAAAGGTCTCCAGAGGACAGGAATGGGCACAAGCAGGAGACGATTTGGGGATTGTAAACATGAAGTGATGTACGAGTTTGGGTGAGATGAGATCTGCGATAGAGGAGAGGAAGAAGTACAGGCAGATGTTCTGTGATGTTTGACCAAATTCCGCAGCTTAAATATCCTTATTTCCACTTTCACGTCAATGCACGGTGTCAACAACAGCGACACAATAAAATATACAGAATAAACATTTCCTGGAATGGGTTCAGGCCGTATCTCAGATTGGGTTGTGAATTGTTGGGAAGGCGGGGATGCTGAGGAGGGGCAGGGTGGGCAGGGTGGGGCGGGTGGTGGTGGGATAAGAGCAGGATTAGTGGGAAGCTGTAATTTACTGACAGGGAGCCGTGAAAGAGCTTCCCAGCATCACCGCCACCTCTTCCTCGGGTCATCACCCTCAGGGTTTGGAGCTGTAGTTCTCCTCTCATTCTGAGTGTGGATTCACAGAAATGCTGGATTTAAAGTCAGTTGACTGTAAAGCCTTTTACATGCAGTTGCTGCATGGACATTTGACTCTCATCCAATGCTCAGCATCTGTCACCGGCTACAAATACGCAACAGGACTTGTTCTGTGCACCAGACTAGAGAAGACACTCTATCCCGTCCATCTGGACGCTTCTCGGGCAGACGACCCACTGGCTTTTGTCGGGCGTCACGTGAAGCGAGCGCCAGGAAAGTCTGTCTTTGAAGACATGCTTTTTTTTCCCCTCCACAGGCTCAGATTAGGTTTTGTCAAATCCTCGGGTCAAGTGGTTTTTGCAAATACCTCTGTTTGTTTTGGCATCCAAGCTGTAGGTGGCAGATTGAATTGATGTTTAGGCACTCGTGGAGAGGTCCCTGAGTTTAAGCAGATTATGATTCTATCTAAAAAAAAAAATGGAAAAAAAAAAAACTTGGATTCTGCCTGTTTGTGCACAGACAATAAAGTCCCCTCTGTTCTTGGTGCAGATGCGAGCAGCTGTGCATCCCTAACCCCCCCCCCCCCCCCCCCCCCCCCCCCCCCCCCCCCCCCCCCCCACTCCCCCCCCCCCCCCTCCCCCTCCCCCCACGCCCCCCATTACAGTGAAAGCACCTGGTGACCTAAAGCTCTATTGTCCAATCCTGATAAACAAACAAGTA
Source organism: Chascanopsetta lugubris (assembly GCA_016785325.1). Classification (NCBI taxonomy): domain Eukaryota; kingdom Metazoa; phylum Chordata; class Actinopteri; order Pleuronectiformes; family Bothidae; genus Chascanopsetta; species Chascanopsetta lugubris. The sequence continues at coordinate 128,619 of JAFBJT010106662.1, forward strand.
AGCAAAAGGGGGCAAATCAATATTAAGGTCGGTAAAGATGACTGCTCTTGGAAAACCCGGTGGTGACTAAAGCAATGATTCTCAACTGGTGGGTCGTGACCAAAAATGTGCGTCGTGGATCCATGACTGGGAAAGTTAAGGGGGAAAAAATCAGTACCTGCACAGTCTGTTTACATATGCTAATTGACCATGGCCACACCGGCACCGACTACAGGAAATATAGATTTTCTTATATTGAGGGGGAAAAGAGTGTGTATGTACTTTTTATTACCTAGTGTCCCTGAAGGACCCAAAGAAACCCCAAGATGAAGGATGCAGAGGTAGAGGCTAAAATAGTTTGTCACTTCAAACAGTGATTCTCAACTGGTGGGATTGCTGCTTTTATTTTGAAAAGGATCTTTATGCATTAGAGTGCCGTCTACTCACACTCCTTAACCGTAGGTGGCAATGTGGCCCTGTAATGCTAACTCGCCTCTTTACAGACAGAAGTAAACAAGCACAGTTTGTTTACATATGCTAATTGACCATGACAAAGTACACTGACGACATGAAATATGATTTTTTTTGTACTGAGGATTATACGTATGTTGTATTACCTTGCGTTGCTAAAATGCACTTTTTGATTTTTAATTAAAATGCAGCTAATTGAGTGTAAAAGGGAACATTTCCCTCAAACTTCAACACCTGCTGCTCTGTTTTGTTTATCATCAGATGTTGAACATTTTTCTCAATTTGGGTCGTGACTTGTCATGATGGGGTTGAGACAAGTTAAAGGGGCAGTTTGTATATCTAGAAGTTAAGTCGCATGTTGTATCCATCACCTCACCCTCACCCTTCTGAGCGTGCAGGAACACCTGTGGTCAATTTCAATTGTCATTAAAACCCCAAAAATGTTTAGTATGTCCACTCTGGGCTACTGTAAAAACATGGCAGCCCCCTTAGGGAGACCCACTCCTGATGTAAATATACATTATAGGGCTCATTTTAGGGTAATGAAAAAGTTATGCATTGAAATTATTATACATTTGTAAAAATATCAGTATTTAATTGTTTCGTAACCCTAGTCCAACAAAAATAAATGAAACAAAGTTGATCAAACATTTTACACACTGCACCTTTAAGAACCACTCGGACGAAACAACCAAAAAGTGCACTTCATTCCATAGTCTGGCCAGATACAGGGGGCAGTTTCTGGGGGTTTCCCCCCCGTTGCTGCCTTGGTTCAACCATCCAGGTCTCAGTGTGTGAGGAATGCATGAGGAAGGAAGCTCCATTATAAATATGAGTGGATTTTAAAGGTCAGAACTGGTGATTTTCTTTTCTCCATTGTTGGAGACGCATACCTGACTCTGCTGTGCTACCAATGAGTCGTGGGCACCAGGGAAAAGCTCAACAATGCAGCATCTTTGTCCAGTCTGCTTCACCCTGTCCCCTCTTTTGAATTTCTGTTTTATTCCAAAGCCTCGCTCCTTCCTCCCAGAGAAATCCACAGGGGTTTGGACCATCCCACCTGCAGAGAGAATAATATCCTAAATCCATATTAGAGCTCTTTCCCAAAAGCTTTGGTCAACAGATGGTTTACCCAAATCCCCTGGACCTCCCATTCAACCCCTCCTCCCCCTGCCCCATTTGAGCTTGGACATGAGTTGGCTGGCTTGGTCCTCTTGTTTATAAAAAAAACAAAAAAAAAGGGATATTCCATTCTTTCCTCAAATGTTATTATGTTATTATGTTTATTTCCAAGGCCTCGCGTAGGACAGAGGGGGAATAGAAACAAAGGCTCGCTCCAGGAAGGCTGGATTTGTCAATATAATCCCGCCTCTCATATTTACAGGCACGTCAGCAATGAATCACTTTGACCTCACGCGGACGACAAACACAAAATCAAGGAAATTAAATTATAACAAGAAGCTGGTCCTTCTGCATTTCCTGCAATCAGCATGTTTTGATTCACACTTCACAGGTGATTTCTCTCCACTGCCTTTGAGATAAGCAGCGAGAGCGGCTGTGCCAGAACCAATTAGGGCCGACCCGGCACTGTTCAGGAAGTGTCCCCGCTGCTGGCTTTTTCTGTGTGCGGTCATTAAGCCCCAACAGGAGTGGCTGGTTAATTGTAATCTTTGAGCGCTGGAACAACAGCCGCACTGTTGTGAACCAATGCAGGCGAGTCCCCCCCCCCCCACCCCCCTCCTTTTAGAAAACAAGTTAGTTCAAGCTGCTTGTCATGTGTCAAGTAGCTTTGCCGTTCACTTGTTGTCCCGGGAAAAAGCTGTGACCAATCAGAGCTAATCAGGAGTCACCTCAGTGAATGGCAGAAGAATCTAATC
>JAFBJT010106662.1:140053-148485 GCA_016785325.1 Chascanopsetta lugubris
TCTTTCTCAAACCCCAAAGCGCTAAGCGTCTTTTTTTGAGTTTGAATGACAACTGAAGTCTACCATTGTAAACTTCAACTCCCGTACACTGGTCTCCAAGACCCCCGTTTGATAGTATTAGACCTCACTCTATGAGAATCGTGTGACTCGTTATCTATCAGCAGAGTAACATCTCAAGACCAGGGCTAATCTGTGGAAAACGAGGTTTAATCTGAGTTGATTTATAGTTGAACAAACCGCCTCACAACTGTCTCCAGGTCCTGATTAGTGACACGACTCCTTCAGTTCTCTCCTCCTCATAGATACCGATCCAGTAATGTGACACATGTGTCATTGTGCAGAGGAAAGTGGGATTGCTCTTATATATATTTCACTAAGAACAATAAGTAACCATAGTATATCAACCCCCCCCCCCTCAACCCCACAGCACATGAATGTGACCTGTCTGACTATTACTGACTCCACCTTTCGGTGAATAGATTGAGCTCAATGTCACTGACGTAAAGGCACATATAAATAAAAGTATTATGACTGATGTTGGATCCATCGCTTTCATCACCACATCACCTGCGCTAATCTGGGGCACCGCTGAGTAGGAGGCTGACTACAAAAGAGAGCAAATCCCAATAAACTCCCATATTAAACGTGTTCAACTTCAGAGGCGAATGTTATACGGTCATTAAGAGCTTGATTTATTTATTTATTTATTTTTTTTAGTGCGTGACGGATGTTGCACAGGAAACCTCACTAGGGACTTTATTTGTGTGTGTTGCCACCAACTGAACCCTCAGATGTAATATTGTGTATAACATGCGTCTACAGACGCCTCGTACAGGCTGCTGCTCAGGGACACAGACGGAGGAGGGACGGGTATCGAATTATGTTCGTCTACGCCTCAGTCGCGTCACTTAGCACAGCGAGATTGTTCTCTCAGCGCGGGGCTCCCTGTTTTTTGTTTTTTTTTGTTTTTTTTATCCTTTGTTGTTGTTGTTGTTGTTGTTGTTGACACTGATCTGCAAATGTGAGGAGAGGAGAGTTAAAGTTACAATACTGTATCAAGATTCCGTTTCAGTGAGTGTACCCCCAGAGATTTCAGGATATCTTTCATCCCAGCCGGGGAAACAAACGGGGCTTGGCGAGCTGACATGTATCCATTACACCATGTACTGTTGCTGCTAATGGGATTTTGGAAGATGGAAATAGAAAGCAGGATGGAGGGGGGGAGGGAGGGAGGGAGGGAACAATAAATAGAGAGGGAGCGAGGACACAGCTTGTGTAAAAGCGTTCCGACACATCCTCCTTATACTTTTATTAGCGGCTCCCATCGCTGGGATTCAACACACTCCCGCTCTGAAGCCACTCACTGTGTCACTGCATGGCTGAGTGGTGCCGAGCAAAGAGCCGCTTTACGAGGTTTACTTCTCTTCATCTTCCGCATGAAATGTTTGCATGCAACACTGGTATTATAAGAGAATATCAGCAGCCTCACATGTTCCACCCTCCCGCCAACACCCATTTGTTACACCTCCTCTATAGAGAGCTCTTTGCCACATTCCGCTTTAACAGAGGCCGTCTTCTTTTTAATCGGCCACTGTGAAGTTGATTTCTCTTTTGTCTCCGCGTGCAGGAATTTCAAAAGTAGGTCAACGTTTCTGTGCTGTTTGATTTTAAAGTGATTACAAACAACGAAATCACTGAACATCTATGATATCTGTGGTATGCAGACTATGATCTATCACATCGTGCCACTACTTTACAATGACCTCTGATGTTATTATGCATTGTGGGCAGACGGATGAATTACGTACGCAAGGAAGTGGAAACACTTGCAGTTCGCAGGGTGACCACTAGAGGCACAATCCCCATAGACCCCCATGTTAAAATATTAAACCCGAGAAGTGAATGAAACATGTTTAAAGTCTGGGTCACGTTTTGGTTTTAATCGGTCGTGTTTTCCTGTGACGACTGAATGGGGGCAGGGCTTATCTCTATTCCATCCGGGTTTCAAAACTTAGCATAATTTAGGGCGTGGCCTCTTCAATTTCACCTGGACCAACCTGGCACATTCTCTGGATACTGCGACAGCACCATGGGCCCACCCACAGCTCTACCCGCGCTCTGCCTCTTTGCTCGTTTTTGGGTGGACCAGGAAGTGGGAGGAGCTAGGCATCGACAACATGCCGACGAGTGACCCGCCCACAATTTGCAACAACCATCGTAATATACATACTATGTATGATATGGGATGAGTCGAGAACTACACATTTAAACCTTCAAGTGAATTCATTCAAGAGGGAGGGGCCAAAATTCAAATGATTATTTGTATTTTTTTTAACATTCTCATTGAATGCATTTTGCAACGTTGTCATAAACACCATTGGACAAATCAAGCATATACAGTATATTCAACATTCACACAAATGGAAAAGATATGTAGCTTCACTGCTAAAGAATCATACATGTTTACATGACGTCCTCACTTGACTCATTGTGTATGTGGTGGAGAGGCGGAGCTTAACTGTCTGAAGCTGACCAGTAACCCCTCTGAGGACATGGCATCTGGGATCAGTTCAGGACCCTGCACGTCTCTGCTGTGTTTCAACCTTTATTGAATCTTAGTTGATCAAATATTCCATGATGATATAAACAACATGGATTCCATGTCCCTGAGTTGCCTGAGAGTTTGTGATGTCGTCCCATCTGCGTCTCCACCCATTTCTGTACAGTAGCCCAGAGTGGACATACTAAACAAGTTTTGAGTTTTAATGACAACTGAAGTCTACCATAGGTTGACTTGTTCAGAAGGGTGAGGGCGAGGTGATGGATACAACATGCAACTTCACCTCTCGATGTCACCAAATCTTACACACTGCACCTTTAAATCCAGTCTCTGTCCATTCTTTCACCATGTCTGTCTCTGGTACACTGGAGCAGCTTTCAGTAAAAATAGTTCAGTCGTTGAATGGTTCCCTGTTTGACCAACATATAGTGTGTGTGTGTGTGTGTGTGTGCGCGTGTGTGTGTGTGTGTGTGCGTGTGTGTGTGTGTGTGTGTGCGTGCACAGGACACAGATCACAGAGCAGAGAGGCAGAGTATCATGATATGTTTGTCAGAGATCTGCACCACACTAACATCCTTGTCTAAACGCTGTAGTGAAGCAGGCTGGTTGTTATGAGGAAAAAGAGCTCTTTATCTCTTCCTCATTCAAAAGCATACACAAATCTCTCTCTCTCTCTCTCTCTCTCACACACACACACACACACACACACACACACACACATACACAGAGACATACACTATCACATGTCTTGTATACTGGGCCTCAGACGCAGCTTTCATTCAGGAGGGTGGACATGTCATGTGACCGTGAGTGGCCCTGCTGATTGGCTCAAACACACACACACACACACTCACATGTGCGGGCGCACACACACAAAGATTGTCATGGCTCCCGCTGCTCCTGCTGTAATGTTTCCACCTCAGCTCATTCAAAGGCCTTTTAATGGACTTCTGCTGGCGTCCTGTCACTACCGCTGCTGAGTCAGCATCACTCTCGTATACACATTACAAAGCACCAGCCTGTGGATTCACACATTACCAACAACATACCATAAGCAATTTCCTCGAGGTGTCAGCACTTATAAATAAAGACTTTGCTCCTCCATGGGATTTGTCATTATAGGATAAAAGAGAACATGGACCAACCCCATCACTTGTTCTGATGAACTGGATACTCATTGATATAATAATATAGTCAAACAGAATTGATTACTTACATTAATATTAAACTGAAATGCTGTTAAAGCATCTGAAGTTCTCATTACTGTACAATGGGTAGTCAATATTTGCTTAATTAAGGAGTAGGTCCTTTCCAACCTCATTGGATAAACAGTTTGTTAGTTCATGCATTATTTATATTGGGTAGTTTTTTGTTTGTTTTTGTTAACTGTATTTATTTATTTATTAATCTACTGATTTCTTAATCATTGATTTATCGTATAAAACATTTGTAGCATTTTAAAATCATTCATTCATTCATTCAGAAATGTGTTTCCCCCAATTTTTTAATGTTTAATTTTCTATGTATTATCATTTGTATGTTTTTATGACCTGTCTTGTCCAGCATCGTGGCATGATGTATTGGATGTATCTTGATGTGAGGTCAATTACGCCTGACGTTGGGTTGTAAAAAAGAAAATGCTGTCTCCACCATCCCAGCTTTCTATTAATGGATTTTCATTTTATTTTTGACAAAAACATTGGCAGGTCATTCTCTCAGTGACAGCGTCAGATTGCTTCTTAGAATGGTGATTCCCTTTAATCATCCTGTACGAAGGGAGAGACAAGAAGATAATAGGGGATATGGATGTTAAGGAAAAAAAATATTGGGTTTGTTAACATATCAACTAATGTTGGAAATTTGTAAATTGTCACCAACTTTAATTTACTGAATTTATTAAGACTTAATAAATGTGTGTGTGTGTGTGTGTGTGTGTGCATATTGAAACAACAGCAGAAAATAAAAACATTTGTGGACCTGTGACAGGCTGCAAACAATATTTTTCTAGTATTACATTTTCAGAGGTTTTTCAATATTTTGCAAAATGCAAAGTGGTCTCTCCCCCTCACTCTTGCTCCATTTCTCTCTCTCTTTGCTATGCTCCCTCTCTCCCGTGTTGACACTTGACGAACGCCGGTTGGAACATTACCAGCGATCTACCAACGTTGCCCTTGCGACCGGCAGGTCGATCGCACCTATTTTCCACACATTTTCCTCATCACAAGACAAACTCTGACTTTTTAATGTTACACTATTCTAAAAAAAAAAGTAATCAAACAATGCATGCACAATATTGTGTGCCACATGTAGGCATGACACACACACACACCCACACACACCACCACCCACACGCACGCACGTACACACACGCACACACACACACCAACACACACACACAAACACACCCACACACATCCACATAAAGCCCACAAAGCACACAAAGCACGCATTGTACTGACCGACTTGGAACACTGTTCTGAAAAAGTCACCGCACAATACAAGCTTTGATTTCCACATCCAATATGACATACAAAGTCAAAACTAGTTAGAGGAAGGTTGAGCTACATTCATCCAGAAATTCAAAAAGTCTGACGTTACCTTTCTTCACCAGAAGTTGCTCCTTCCACCACGAAGCCTCCTCTAACCCTCAATGGAGCTTTTATCGTGCTGGAAGATCTTCTTTCTGACATTTCTTTCATGAAAATCATCATTGAAAGTTTGTTGTTTTCTGGCGCTGCTCCGCTGTGTGTATCTCTGTCACTCACAGGCGCCGGTTTACCGGGGTCCCGAGAGAGGCAGGAGTGAAATTACCGTAATGACACTAAATTGGCTGTAAAGCGCAATGTCTGAGCATTCAGAAACCGTTCGAATTTTTCTGAGTTTTCTGAGTAAATCTAAAGCAATCTAAAGCGCGCATGCAGAAATGCGTCGCAGACAACGCACTGCGCAATTATCGTGCGGGCCACAATCCATTATATTTTAAGACTTTGATATGGGCCCATGAAAAATGGATGGCCGTAGTTCGGACACCCGTGGTCTATGACATAACTGCGTTAGCTTGTTATAGTGCTAAGTGCAGTGCGTGTTGAGCGGCTCAGACCAAACATTACATCTGCAACGTCTTTTCTAATAAGCAGCAAATATACCCGAGGGTAAATCTGGCATGGCGTTGGGTTATTGCATCATGAAGCCAAACCATAGTCCCCGTCCTTTAAATGTATAACATCTGAAGCCAGGTGGATAACACACACACGCATCACCACAGTCACGATTTGTGCTCGGCCAATGAGATGGAAACATCCCATTTCCACCATCACCAACATAACCCGGAGCCTTTATGGCCCCACGCTGTTTGCTGGAGTAGCACCACTGATCTCTAATGAAGTGTTTGACCTTTTCCCAAAAAGGACACACCCATTCAGCGGCTCACACACCAAACAATATCAGCAAACAGTAATCCCAATTATGTTAGATAATTACAGAGAGGGCTCTCTGTGTGCGCGGCCACTGAAGGCGGGGCAGAGTCATCAAGGGAAAGGGTATCGAACAAAGGAAGCACGGTGTACAACACTACATCCCAATACATTTAGGATCATTTGTGATGAGCTTTGGTGCGATTAGAAAATGTAACAAGATGAAAACGACCGTGAACCTAATCACAGGAGGGGGGGGGCGGGGCTGTGTGTGGTCTTTCATTTCTCATTGGATCAAAGTTATTATCCTGCGTGTTCCATGGCCCCTCCCCCATCGTCACAAACTGGAGTAAAAACCATAGACCATGGTTTTGAGGTAAATTGTTGGCGAGTCCCTTGTCGCCATCTTGCCGGATCCTATCTCCTCCTATATCTCGGTTCATTCAAAAAACGGGCAAAGAGGTGGAACACACACGGAGCTGTGGGTCGGCTCGCGGTGCCGTCACCTCATCCGCAGTACGCGCCAGCTCGGCTCGGGTGTCAGTCAAGAGACCACGCCCTTAATTACAGGTAGTTTCAAGCGTCGATAAAATGAGTACGAAAGAAAATAAGAAAAAAGCGGGCAAAAAAAATAAAAAATCCCGCCCCCCCCATACATATGTCAAGGGAACACATGTGACTGAAATTTGTACCGGACTTCAAATATGTTTCAGTCACCCCTGAAGCTGATCATGTTAACATGGGAGTCTATGGCGATTTGCTCCCTTTTGGAGTCAGCCCCCAGTGGTTACCCTGTGAACTGCACGTTTTTTCACTTCATATTGTGCTTCATCCGTCTGCACCAGACGCTGCCCCTCGGTAACAACAAATGAAACTCTGCTCCACGACTCAGCAACACTGACAACAAACAGAAGGATGACTCAGCAATATCAACCACCCCTCGTCTCATTCATTCAGCAAGTAATTGTGTTTACGTTCTTTCATTCCCTTGAAGTTACAGTTTCTTCTAAATGTAATTCAGAAATGAGTCATACAGCACAATATGCAAAAATCTGTATGCTTTTATCACACTCGTTAATTAAGTTTATCTTTCAAAATAAAGTACCTACACAATGTGATTGTGAATGTGCCTCGTGGCCACAATGTTACAGTAACCACCTATGACAATTTGGCACAAGCAACGTTATTTACATTTGCTGTCTCCTGACATTAGTGAGGGCGTTAAGTAATGAGAGGTCACAGCACCTTCGTTCACTTCCTCTTCATCACGTATATGAAGTGTATAATGAAGTAGTTTAACACTTGTCGTCGTGGCGGCTGTGTGAGGCTGATGAAACCCTCATGTGTTGGCGGAGGAACCTTTGTCCCTGTCGGTGAAGGAAGTCGAGCTTGTTACGTTAAACTTTGTGGGATTACATCACTCTGTCACCTCCAGCTGTTTTTTCAACATTTCATTTTCCTCATTTTCTTTGAAGTCATACATCGCGGCACCTACTGGAAGGATTTACAGTTTTTGTGTAGCATTATATTTAAAATTTCTGACTTAAGTCTCTAGTGGATAACAATGTCCCATTGACTTCCATTGAAAGCCATAAATGCCATACAGTCAATATTTCGGGTAAACTTTGACAGACCCATGACTTATTTAAACCTCATTTTTTGTAGGGCTGTTTCCATAAAAAAATGACTGTGACAGCAACTGACATTTAAAGGGTTAAAATCCTCAAAATGATTGAATGTTTGGTACAGGGCTGAAGTTGTTTAAGACATTTATGGAAACAAAGTAGAAAAAATATGAATCTGTTCAGTTTTTATAGCCTTTTTTGGCCTTAATGACTCAAAGGGGTAGTAAATGTGTGTTTTGGTGGTCTATGAAAAGAAATGTTTGTTTGAATTTCAAGATTTACAATGAGAGAGACCCTACTACACAAAATTCTACCATTGACACTAACGCGGCCAAAATGATAGAAAGATGTCATGCCATGTGCACTAAGAGAACAACAAAGAGGCCTACATGTATTCCTGGAAGCCTGAGCTAGAGTTTTATTACCATCAAAAGTCCCCCAGAACTCCCCTAACTCACACCTACGTGTGACGCTGAGTTTGGAACGCGAACGCTGCGTCGGCATTGGTCGAAACCCGACACCGATCCCTGGTGACATCACTTAGATTATAAAACCATGCCGTGAACCCCTTCCTTTGCTTTTTTCCCGGTCACCGGTCACAGAAAGGAACTCCCGTTTTTTTTCAGGACTCAGCCGCCGAAAGGGAACAACTTTCAACGACCAAACTCATAGACTACAACTTGCTTGTTTTCCTCCATTATGTTTTCAACCGCTTTTGGATCCACTGCAGACTGCTGCGCAACTCCTCTGTGAGTAGATGCACGTCGGAGTGAAACGAATCAACGCACCTTTTTTTTTATTGAGCCTCCCCGCTGCAGTCGAGGGACGCGTTCC
>JAFBJT010106662.1:151435-170692 GCA_016785325.1 Chascanopsetta lugubris
TTTCATGCGGAGCCCAGAGTAGATATACTAAACATCTTTTGAGCTTTAATGGCAACTGAGGGCTCCCGTTGGTTTGCCAGCGTGCTCAGAAGGGTGGGGTGAAATATATACCACACCACAAGACGTCACCAAATCCTACACACTGCACCTTTAAGGATCTAATATGTGAGCATGTTTAAACATCTGAAGCCAGTTAGGGAGCAGACCTCTGACTTTTGTATGACACAAAAACATCCTGTCATCATCAAATCAAATCAGTTTATTTATACAGCTCGCTTTCACAAATCACAGGGCTTCACAGGGTGGGCAAGACCCTCTGTCCTTAGACCAGGAAAAACTACCGGGGGGGGGGGGGGGGCCGGGGGGGGGGACCCTTTTAACAGGGAAACAAAGAAAAGGTAGAAACCTGAGGGAGAGTCACAGGTGAGGGATTCACTCCCAGGACGGACAGACGAGCAACAGATGTGACAGAATGTTCAGTAACAATACAAACATTATAAATATGAATGATTCAATGTTTACGCCCGTCTTTGTCCATCAGCAACAATAACTAGACTTAATTCACTACCAGCAAATCCAGTGCTCAAATAAGCTCCTTCTCCTTCTCCTTCATCCTCCATTGTTTAATTGCGTCACCCTCCGAGTGGTAGAAAATCAAACTCCAAAAAATGTTGGTCCACGGCACCGAACACGCCCGTTATTTCGGTCTGGACTACACTGAAAAGTGGGAGGGTCCAAACCAAACAGGAGGGTTGTTATTGTGCGGCCCTGCAGTTAAACCTGCTGCACCTGCCTCAAAGAGAAGCAGATGTGGCAGAGACGGGGGTGGGTGTGGGTGTGGGGGTGGGTGTGGGGGTGGGTGTGGGTGTGGGTATGGGGGTGGGTGTGGGGGTGGGGGTGGGGGTGGGTGTGGGTGTGGGTGCGCCATGGAAACGGCAGCAATACTTAGCAGGCGTAATGCAGGGAGATTGTCATGATCTGGGCTTAATGAAGCGTGGACGTCTCCGTGTCCGTGCTAATCTGCTGTGAATATTCACAAATGAGGCCATAAAGCTGCGCTGCGTGAAGGAGCGGAGGTAGAGCAGGTTAGTCATTATCACGGCCTTAGTGAAATATTAAAAACAAAGACAAAAAAAAACAAACCCAAAAAGTTGCTCAGAGGTCAGGTTTGGCAGGCCGGCCGGCTGTGAGTGGAAACTTCCCACAGGATAAGGGGGAGAGGGTGGCTGGCAGCCTCGGGGCTCAGAGCAGGGGAGGATAACATGCAGGCAGGGCGGCGGGGGGGGGGGGGGGGGGGGGGGGGGGGGGGGGGGGCCCCGAAAGTGGAGGCTATAATGTCTCGGGGCTGCGGTGATCCAAATCTATAACGAGGCAAAAGTACAGCACCGTGATCATCACTTGTATCTAATCAGCCGGTCACATGTTCCCGTTTTATCTTTGTCTTCCCCTAATGCTCATTTCACTGCGCAGACTAATATCGAATCTACAGAAATGTCAGATAACGACTGTGGATTTAAAATAATGTGGACTGCGCACTTTTCTCTAACGTCTCAGACTGCAGGGTTCACTGGGTTCACGGGGATAAAAAAAGTGAACTCAGCGTCCTCAGTCTCAACTTACGGGCATTTTACAAAGTTTCCAATGTTCCATGTTCCATTCGTACGACCAGGGTACATGGAAACTGACCAATATCCCCATGACAACTGAAGAGACTATCTGCAAGATTAAAGGTCCAGCATGTGCGATTCTGATAGAATAATTGTCAGAAACTGCATATATTATGAATATAACCCTATGGTGCGATTTATTTTTTCATTTCTACAGAATGACCCCATTGTATTTACATTAGGGGCCACCATGTTATTCGAGTATAGTGTGGACCAAGTTGAATTTGAACTAAAGGGTGCTGGGGAGGGAAGGGTGAGGTGAAAAGTAATCAGCTAGAACATGTAACTTGACCACTAGATGTCACTAGACCGTGCTTTTAACATTTGTAAAACTGCAGTGGAGGTTCAATAGTTAGTCATGGTTGAGTTTGGTAAAAATCTCTATTTTCAACTAAATTCTATCACTTGTGATAAGATTTCCAATCCTGGGTCAGAGGTTGAGAACTGAGCTGTTTCCATGAAAACCAAAAAATTGAATATGAAATTCCACGGTGATTCATTCAAACAGTGGAAAAACTGTGATAATGCAAATACAATGTTCACACAAAGAGGAGAGTAGTTCTGTTCGGCTTTGAACAAAGCTAAATAAATGGTTAAAAATTAAAGTTCTTGTTGTTAAAGGTGCAGCGTGTACGGTTTTGGTCACTTTTGTCAATTCGAAACATATTACAAAACAATTACACTCTGATCTCATTGTATTTGCCCTGGTGAATACACCGACAGTTTTGTATCGTCCTGTCAACTCAGCATCTCTTCAAACTGAGAGGAAGACGTTTGCGAGCTCACTTCAGCTGCGATCAAGAAAAAAACCTTCAAACTCAATTTAGCTCAAGATGAATGCGCAGGAAAACTTGCTTCATAACTGCGTCGGAGTCTTTCCTTAATCCCTGAAATGTTCTCGCTAACAAGCTCCATTGGAAGTCGCCCGGCGGTGAATGCAAACCGCAGAGGAGGCGAAATGTAGCTTAAGACGGTGCAAGTTCCAACAAACAGCAAAAGGGGCAGCACAGGGCTAAACAGTTGATCCTCCGGCGGCTCCAAACTCATAAGTCACGAAGCAGACTCGTGGCCTCAAAAACCAATATGGGTCTTGCTCAAGCGCTCCCATTGTGTGACTTGGGCCTCTGGCTCCTCTCTGGGAATACATCGTCCTGGAGCCTCCTCTCCCTCGCTATGTTTTCATTAAAAAGATCCCCCTCTCCAATCCAAGGGTCTTGGCAGAAACAAAGTCACCTAGAAACCGGGGCAGAGCGAGGGAACGTTTCACTGGGAAGTTGTCGGAGGAAGAAGGGAAGTGCGGATCAGGGACAACTTTAAACTGTGTGGTCTCTGTCTGAGAGGGAGATGAAATGTTTGAGGGGAAACTCGGTGGAATTGCCGAGGCTTCAAAGCCTCAGATACCTCGACTAAGCTGTCAAGTGAACATGGCTAATAAATCTAGATAGACGACCTTTGCTGATTCCTTCCCCTTCTTCACTTCAATCCCATCCAGACAGCGGAGCCTTATAGGATCTCACAGCGTGACGCCTCCGAGCTACTGGGTGGAAACCAAGGAGAAACGCAGAGTGAAAAACTTTCAAAAGTTGGGATTGAAGCTTTCCTGTCTGCACACATCAGAGGCTACAACAGAGCGGGGCAGTTCTGACAGACTTGGAAGATCTGGGCAGATCAATGCTTGCCTGAGCGTAATCTCACGACACAACCGTTTAACATCAATCCGAGATGCATCCTCGGAGGAAACCGATGATGAAAAGAACAGAATGAGAACAAGAGAAAGTGTCGGCCGAGATGTGACGTTAGGAAACTGCCTCTTCTGCCTTCACCCAGCGTTTCTGCCCTGGAGGCCAACGGAACACGTCCAGAGAGAGGACACCGGGGCTGAGCCGAAGTGATCTGAGCACCGGTCGGCCGGGACAGCTTTGATACTCGCTGAGGTTTGGACCATGGACTGGACATAAAGATGGACGTAGCGTCCGTGACGGCCCCCTTTGGTTTCAGCGAAGTGGTTTTGTGGCATATTGTTGGCGAGTCCCTTGACGCCATCTTGACGAATTTCATCTCCTCCCGGTTCGTTCAAAACGGGCAAAGAGCCGGAAAAGACACGGAGCTGTGGGTCGGCTCGTGGTGCCGGTACGTAAGAGGGCGGCTCGCGTGTCAGTCAAGAGACCACTCCCTTAATTATGGGACATTTCGAACATCGATAGAATAAAAATAAGCGAGTTCTAAAAAAAATTAACTCCCTGTACAACTGTCACGGGAAACATGTGCCTGATTGAGACCAAAGCTGAAGTTTGTACCAGGCTTTAAACATGTTTCATTCACCTCTGAAGTTGAACATTTGAACATGGGAGTCTATGGGGATTTGTTCCCTTTCGGAATCAGCCCCCAGCGGCCAACCCACAAACTGTCATTGTTGTGTTTCATCCGTCTGCACCAGAGGTTGACACAACTGCCTCGAACATAACTTGAGGAATTCAAAGCCCTACGTAGTTATTTCCCTGAGCCGAGCTCAAGACAAAACAAGTCTGGGGAACTTTGTGGCATCTAAATCGCAGCATGCGGGATGAAGACCTGATAAAGACGATTGGTCATCTGCCGAGTGGTGGGACACTTGGGGGGGGGGGGGGGGGGGGGGCCAAGCGGGGGGGGGGGGGGGGGGGGGGGGGGGGGGGGGGTATAGTCTTACATGTTGAGGTATTTTTGGAAGAGCTATTCACAGGTCAACTGCCAGCACTTCAATGGCTGTCCTGGGTTTATGGTGTCAGGGAATCCGGGCCTTAGCAAAGGGTAGGCAGATGTGCCTCGTGTATATTGACATCGGGCCATGTGGTTGGGGGGAAGGGGGGGGGGCATAAATAAGCTTTCATGGGAACGCAGCGCAAACGACTCGCCATTCTTTAGTTATTTCAAAACAAAACAAGAAGCAATGCATTCATCAGCAGAACGGAAACAATCGCAACATGATGGGCTTCCTGCGGCGAAGCCTGACTTACTGTTCAACGGCATGATGTGGTCTGCTCCGGGATGATGGAAGTTGAGGCCCATACGTCCTGTCAACCAAAGAGGAAAACACAGATTTGTTTTTTGTTACCAAAGGGGGGGAAACGTGGACATCACTGATAAAAGCCAGGTTGTTGGCAGACACTGAGCCAAGCTTCCATTCCACTGTCGCCCGTGAGCAAAAAGCCTCCATGAAGAAATGTTTTGACACAAATCAACAGAAAACACGACAGAGTGGCAGAGAACGTGACCGCAGATGATAGCAGATGTGATGGGCGAGGGAGACAACACGCATTCCTTCATTGTTACATATGCGCCCATACACACACACACATACACAGACAGCGGCGGCTATAAGGAAGGAATTCAACATGGCGTGCATTCTGCTACTCTTGGCCTACATTACAAGGACCTGTGTGCGGGCGCTTTCACCCGAGGACTTCTGCACAGCTATCTCCGTCTACATCGTCCAACTTGTACAGACAACAACCAGACAGAGGCACCTAAGCCAGGGCAGACGTATCCCACCTGCTTTGAAACACAATTTCGCCATCTCACTGTCAACATCATTAGTGGTTGCAGCCACAGAGACACACCTTTCATCCCTTAAACGCGTCTAATGAGGTCAGAATCCACCAACACCGGCCTCTTACTCAACACCAGCCAGCACCCGCGCTGTAATGTGAAGCTCGAATGAGCTCCACTTGTGCAGAGCATCACCTCACTCTTCACACTAGGGTGTAAAGGTTAGTGGGAGACAACTGCAGGCAACCCCCCCCCACCCCCCCGCCCCCTACTTTACCGCAAGTATACGTTTCTCCATATGCTACATGGACTTTGAGAGACCGACGTGTGTCGCAAGCCGCGATGGTGCAAATCATGAGGACACGTCAAACATTTCAAAATTTGGCCCCAAGAATACAGATGGCGGGGACACCGAGGGGTGGTGGGTGGGGGGTGGGGGGGGGGGCTTCTTGGCTCACAAACAAGAGAGGAAGCAGCAGTTAGAGAGAGGCAACGCAGGGGAGGACAGGGGGGCAGCAGCTCAACAGATGTGGATTTTCACACTCCTCGTGGCAATTCCGAAAAGAGGCAACAGTAGGGCTTAGGGGCAAATAGGCGTTGGATACCACCAGAACTGAATGGTATTCTATTCTATTGAACACACAGACCGATCCTTTAGCGATATTGCTAGGTTTAAAGGTGCAGTGTGTATAATTTTGGTTTTGATATGAAATATGTACAAATATTGCAAAATAATTACATACTGATATTTTCATGAATCTATACTCGCCTAAATGCCCCCCCCCCCATTACCCTTAAAGGTACAGCGTGTAAGGTTTGGTGACATCTACTGGTTAGGTTGCATTTTGTATCCATCACCCCGCCCTTCTCATTTGAACATGCAGGAGAACCAATTGTAGCCCTCGGTTGTCATTGCAGCTCAAACACGGCAGCCCCCATAGGGTGGACCCGCTCCTGGTGTAAATATACATTAAAGGGCTCGTTTTAGGGTAATGTAGAAAGAAAGTCTTACATTGTGGTGATTATACATTCGTAAAAATGTCTGTATAATTTCAAAAAAATGACCAAACTCTCACATGCTGCACCTTTGTATATTGTGATGTATTAAACCTTTGAGTTTTGTATTTTGGTTATTTGGTCGTGCCATGGTATATAGCCATTAGGAGGGGGGGGGGTCCTGTCTAGGGGGGCTGCCATGTTGTAAAATAGCCTTAGAGTTGGCCGTACTTAACATCTTTTGAGTTTCAATAACAACTGAAGTCTCCTATGGGTTCTCCTGCGCGCTGAGAAGGGTAAGGGTGAGGTGAGGGTTAGGGTTCACGACTAGACGTCACCAAATCGTACACACTGCACCTTTAAGTCCAAAGGTCTCGCTGATTGACGTGTCCTTGAGTTTCCTCCAGGTTTAAAGCAGGATTGTGCACTTTGACCTCATCTCACGAACATTTATTCGAGTAAAAACAAAAAGGTCAAATACTGGGGACTGTGGAACAATCCAATAATCAAAGCTCCCGTCCACAGTTGCAACAAACATTGCAGTCGGTCCTTTTCATCCACATTAGTCATTCTGGGTGACAGAGGGGGACAGTTGCCCTCCCTTAAAAATAGCTCTGGGCATGTGCCATCTGCTTCCCCGTAGGATTTGAATGACAGGGCCTGAGGGGCCCCTGTGCCGCTGCTGTTCTGGTGACATTTCCTCACCGAGAGTCTGAGCTATTCTCAACCCCCCCGTGATCGTTGCACGGGGGCACAGCCACTCAGGACTCACTCCGCTGTGCCCTTCCTCAGCCACGGGGCCGTGAGTCAATCTGCCCCTCGAGTGACCGAGAGACCGGTGCGTCAAGAGACACGGAGAGCTCGGAACTCTTGGCTAGAACTTCGTGATGTTTGAAGACGATTACATCGATTGCCAACAGTGAGGGGAGAGGTCAAACGTATCCATCGAATACTTTTGTTGGCTCGGGCATAAAGTCCTTCAGAACATCATCTCTGAGTTTATGAAAACACAAGGCCCATAGTTTGACTGTCAGAACAGAGGGTGCGCAGCCAAAACCCTCATCACCTGATGAAGCAACTGCTGAGTCACGGGCATAGATCAACAAGCCCGTGACAAGCCCATCTCCCATTAGTGATGAATCATCGTCGCCGAGTGGCCGAGTCAAGTCATAGTTCCTTATATTGAACCTTTTGCTTTGTAACTAAAGACTGTCAGATCCACTGAGGGCAACACGACTGCTGGGCCTCAGGTTCCACGATGGTTCCATTTCCCCTGATCACGTACTGCACAGGTGTCAAACGTGTGGCCCGCGGGCCACATTTGGTCCAATCACTTTACGTGGCCCTCAAGAGCTTAAAGGCATATGATTGTTTAAAAACAAAAGTCTAAAGAATACATTGCCCATGAAGTACAAATACCACTTTTTACGTGCAGCAGCACAGTCAGTGTGTTTACACAGGTGTAACATATACGGAAATACATACGAAATATTTGTAACTTAAATACATGAATGCATGAATAAATAATCATCAAATATGAGGGCAGTTATTTTGCAATATGTCATGTCATCTCCAACCGCTCATCCAGTCATCTGGGTCAGGGGGAATCCATACCAGTACACATAGGGCCAATGTCAGAGACCTTCGCTTCCAAAGTCCACTGAGCCACTGCCACTCCACTGTTTTACAATATGTTAGGTAGTAATCACATTTCGCCCCACAATTAGAAATGGACCCCTAGTGCTAATGCGGTGAAAATGACTTAGTGGTCCCACGTGGAGCTCCTCTCAGCAGCTGTGCTCCCTCCGGTCCACATCAGAGCAAATCTTAAGCCCCAACAACAGCTTTGGTAGAAAGTTCCAGCAAGAGTTATGAGTGGGTGTAGCAACAGCAAAGTTTAGAAATGTCAGCCGCCGTGATAATAATAATAAAAAAAAACCACAAAAAAAACACCTCGGCTTTAGCAGGGTGCCCAAAATCTGCCATCTTGCTGAGATAATGCCAAAGAAACCTTTAATGAGCAGCACAGCACCAGCAGAGGGGGATCAGGATCAGGACTTTATGCAGCGACGTGCATGTGGTCGTACAGTCAACAGATGGACGGAGCGACAGAGGGATGGACGCTGCCAGTGTTCATTGTGTAGATCTACCAGGGTGCGACAGTTCCTCCACTTCATTCCACATCTGGCTGAACCCAACAACCTTTAACGGGGTGATTAGAACGGGACAAAGCTTCCTTTGGATATTACACCACGGCTCACAAAGGCCAAGGCATGTTTTCTAAAAAGCTGACTTCTAAAGCGGCTTTCCGAAAAGCTGTCCAATACAATGATTTGAAAGTAACGAATTATCTTTCACACAAAAGAGTGGAGCTGAGCACACAACTTAGCAGTGATCGTGGTGCTTTCATGGTTAGTGAGATCTGGACAAAACCTGATTTTAATGGAGAAAAACAAGCCCGGACTTGTTGCGCTGCCTCGACGGGATTAGCTCAGTCGCGCTCGCTCACAGGAGTCGCGCATTTTCCACCATAACAAAACGTAGCCCTCTGACAGCGAGGTTTATTGGAAGCGAGGTGCCATTTAACGTCCAACAAACACATCATCTTATCTCCGCGCTGTGTAAAGTACAGGGCCATCCCTCTGCGCTGGAGAGGATTACAGGACAGTGGGGGGAAAGAATAAAGGCTCAACACACATCAGCATGAACAGTGCACACATCGAGAGTGTATCTAAATAATATGCAGATTAAACAAAAGAACAGAACGGAAAAGAATAGAAATGTGTATTAAATAGAGCTGTAGACAGACCAGAGGGGCGGAGAGCACTCATTCCTTCTTTTAGGAAGGAAGGGAAAAGCATAAAAACTTTGATTTACTCACACATGAATATTATTGAGTATGATTGTGCTTTGTATTAAGTGACCAGATTGATTATTTAATGAGTCCAGTCAGATGCGTTTGTACAGCCTTTGCCACAAGGCTTGAAAGTTGAGGGGGTCAAGTCCAACTCGTCAGCCAAACGACCAAACGCTGACCTCTGACCTCAGGTTAAGGCGCTCTGACCCCTCTGTGAACCCGAGGCCCAGGTCGACTTCCTTTTCTAAAGCAAAGGGCTCGTTAAAGGATGATGAGGAGATGGCGGAGAGGCGGTGAACTTTCCCAATCTTTAACCAAGAACTTTATCTTTGAACTTTTATCCTCAGCTTGAACTTTGACCTTTAAACCACAAGGAGACAGTGCGCAGCACCTTGCCCCATCACGGCATGACTCATCTGCTCTCATGATGAAAGTCCTCGTGTCAACTCTTACCCCACTGACCGATGCCCCTGTCAACAAACACACACAGTCAAACAGCATCGGTGTTTGCCCTCCCACACGACGGCTAATGACCACGCGGCGACAGCTCACCGCCCTGTATCGCGTTCAGTCCACTTCAACCTGACCAGTCATCAACAGGCGAGAGCACGCAGCCAAACACAACACCGCCTGTAACACCGCCTGTACCACCGCCTGTACCACCGCCTGTAACACCGCCTGTACCACCGCCTGTAACACCGCCTGTAACACCGCCTGTAACACCGCCTGTAACACCGCCTGTAACACCGCCTGTACCACCGCCTGTAACACCGCCTGTAACACCGCCTGTAACACCGCCTGTAACACCGCCTGTACCACCGCCTGTAACACCGCCTGTAACACCGCCTGGTGTCAAACTCAAGGGCTGATCATTTCTTCGAGCAGGTCACGTGGATGTGTCACTCAGAAAATGGCAATGATCATTAATCAACATGCCTATACCTGAGTCCCAGATATAAAAAGGATAGTTCCACTCTACTTATTAATGCATATATGGAAAAAAAATGTAAAATGAAGAAAGAAAAGTGTAAATAAGACGATTATTGAAATAACAAAGGGAAACAGTCGTTTTAAGGTAGCTTTTAAAGGTGGGGTGTGTAAGATGCAGGTGAAATGATTTCAGTCACTAGTATTTGCAGACATTTTATATAGAATATTTTTACTGATGTTTCTATGATAGTAAAATCTAAATGTATGTATTAGCTGAAAATGAAAGCTTTAGGTTTTCATTAGGAGCGTATCATCTCTATCGAATCAATCAATCGTGCTGCAACATTTTGTTTTTACAGTAGCTCAAAATGGACAAACTTTTTGACTTTTCATGATAACTGGCAGCTGCCATATAGATTCTAACACATATACTTCAAAGATGGGTTGGTTTTACACGCAACATTCGCCTTTTGGTGTCATTCAATCCTATTCAGCTATTGAGGCCTCGTTCAGGTGTCGCTTCTCTCTGAAAGACAGCAATTAAGCAGAAAATGCTTAATTGCTTAAAAACCTTGGATTAATGAAGTGAAAGTCTGACTGACCGAGCAGAGAGTCACACGACTCTTCAGTTCAGCCCTTTAAAGGCTGCGTTCACACACAGAAAGACAAAGTCAACGGTAAGTGACAGACGAGGGAGGTCATGTGAGTCAGATCAGCTGAGGGGCATGTGTGTACAGCCAAACATGCAGGGTGGGATCCACATGCGACTTTCACTGGGACTTAAAGGTGCAGTGTGTAGGATTTGGGGAGATCTAGAGGTGAAGTTGCATGCAGAATAACCTATTGTAGCCCTCGGTTGTCAATAAAACTCAAAAGATGTTTAGTGCATCCACTCTGGGCTACTGTAGAAACACGGCCCCCAGTAGAGACGACCTGCTCCTCGTGTAAATATACATTCATGGGCTCATTTAAGGGTAATGGAAAAAAAGACCAATCAACACTTGGAGTGACCACATTTATTGCGAGTGTTTGTGTGTGTGTGTGTGTGTGTGTGTGTGTGTGTGAGCTGCAAAACACCGTCATGTCCATTGTGTCGTCAATTGTTGTTAGGGTCAACAATGAGTGACAGCCCCAATCAAGTGTGTGAGGTGAGAGCGTGTAACATGGAACGTCACAGCTAATTTATACGTCAGAAACAATTTGTGCGTGTCCTGTGTGTGTGTGTGTGTGTGTGTGTTGTATGTGTGTGTGTTGTGTGTGTGGGTGACAACACTGCCTGCAGCAGCAGCAGTGGTGGTGGTGGTGGTGGCTGTTGTCAAACGGGTGGTGTTTTTCCAGTGCTAAGGGAGAATCTCTGAAGTGTGTGTTAGTGCGGGGGGGGGGGGGGGGGGGGGGGGGTGCTCTCGCTGCAAATGAGCTCAGCCGACCCACTTCAGAAACTTCAAGAACTACGACGACACTAATTCATACTCAAAAACAATGCGCTGACGCACGCACATTCCTTTGATCTTTTGATCCTTTGATCTATTGATCATTGCCAGGTTTTTACAGGAGCCCAGAGTGGACACACGAAACATCTTTTGGTAGCTTTCAGTGGTTTTTACTGACCACTGAAGGCCACCATTGGTTCTCCTGCAGGCTCAGAAGGGTGAAGGTGGGGTGAGGGCTACAACATGCAACTTCACCTCTAGATGCACCTTTAATCTGTTGGCAGCCAAATGAATGTGCCTCGTGTGCGACTGGTCCAACGAGAGACTGCCCAACAGAACTTTATCGAGATGAGCTCAGATGGCAGACTCCATCTTGAAAAATTGTAACGCAAACTTTGTTTTCTCCTCCTCAGCTAAAAATGGAAAAAAAAAAAAAAAAAAGCACAAGCAGCTTCTTTAGCAGATGGCGAACCTGGCCGGAGCTCGACGCTGCTCTCAGACAGTGAGTTGGCATGCTCACAGGGCGGAGCCGCTCTGTGATTGGTGCAGCAGCTCCACACTGCAGACCCACGGCGTCTGCGTGAAGATGAGAGGTGTAAACAAGTAGCGAGGAGAGAGATGCAGCACTTCCACAGACAAATCACAGGGGGAGAGTCTGCGGGACGTTACGACGCCTTTCCAGTAAAAGTCGGTCCGTTTACTGTAGAGATGCTCTGTCGGCGCACGGATCGGGAAAACAGACTCTAAAAGCCCGAGAAAAAGACACGCTCTGCTTATAAGAGCCCCCCCCTCCCCCCCCGCCCATCTTTCCATTGTTAAGGTGGGAGGATGAAAACCCTACACCCGACCTGACGGGGCCCCATCTGGGAGACAGGAGTTTTTACAATGGACACGTGACCTGTGCAACAAAAATATTGGCTTAGGAGGCCTGACATACATCGGACGGCCTTAGTGGGTTGGTGGGAGGGTGTTGGTCCACGGCAGCGCGAGTCATGTGACAGTGACCTTGTGATTTAAAGGTGCAGTGTGCGCAATTTGCTGACATCTTGGGGTGAAGTTGCATGTTATGTACTTCGCCTCACCCTCACCCTTCTGAACTTGCAGGAGAACCTGTGGGAGACTTCAGTCATTAAAGCTAAAAAAAAATGTTGAGTACGTCCAATTTAGGCTCATATAAACAATGGGCTCATTTAAAGGTAATAGACAGAAATAACACATTTTGGTTATTATAAATTCAGGTAAATGTCAGTATGTAATTGTTTTGTCACACACACACACACACACACACACACACACACACACACACACACACACGACAAGACTTTGCAGGTAGGGCTCAATATGAATTACTTTCAATTTCCAAACAGAACATGGTGATCCATACTGGTTTGAATGGCAAATGGAGAAAATGGATGACAGCACAAATGCACCCACTGTTGATGTTTATGTGTCGTTTGTAGCAAAAGGAAAAATAAAAGCCAAAATACTGTAAGCGTGGACGAATGAATAGTCCTAACCTGCAAAATGATTCCTCCATATAATATCAGCGATAGTCATTGGTGGGCCACCGGCAGGGTGTGGTTTACCTTTGTCATGGTCAGTCCTTATCATATCCATTAAGGAATTCTCCAAAGAGTGCAAGCTAAAAGCATCAAAGGGCCGATTCCGGTCCTGCAACACAGGGAAACAGGGAGAGGCAGAGAGTTAGAGTCATGGCAGGACACTGGACAATGGACCATCAGGACCCTGGACGCACAGAATCCACTGAGTCTTCAACTGGGATCCATCCCTGAGCTTTGTTTACATTATTGACTGTATGCGTTGGAGCTGCGGGTGCGGTCGTCTGAGCGATGCAAATACATTTAGATCCGTGCGACCTGAATCCCAACTCACGAGGGAGAGCTCGCACCCATCAACACAGTGTAATGATGAGCTCCTCAAAGAGGCTTTTCATCCATTTCACTGCACGTTTAAAGGTGCAGTGCGTAAGGTTTGGTTGTCATCTAGCGGTGAAGTTGTATCCATCGCCTCACCCTCAGTTGATGTTAGTATGTCCACTCTGGGCACCTGTAAAAACATGGCGGTCCCCATAGAGAGGGCCCACTCCTCATGTAAATATACATTAATGGGCTCATTTAAGGGGAATGGAAAAACAAAAAACAGTTAGGTGATTATAAATGCATGAAAATGTCAGTATATCATTGTTTTGTAATATGTTTTAAAAGTGACAAAAATGACCTGAATCTTACACACTGCACCTTTAAAATGTAATAATTGTCATTTTATGATGGAAATCTTCATGTTCTGATTTCTGCATCTGTCTTCTACATCTGGTCTATTTTTCTGACATTCTTCCTTATCATTCAAATATGATAAAGACGAATGTTGTATTTTTTATACTGTGACTTTAAAGGTCCAAGTGTTCGAGGTTTAGGTTGAAGTAGTTCCACTCCACTGGGCAAGAACTGAATTTGAAGTCGTTATACCAACGTTTACCTTCAGAGAGAAAGGTTCCATCGCTCATCTTCATAGATGTCACTAAGTCCTACACATTTAAACACAACATGGGAGGCCACACCCACTCAGGGCTGCAAAGACATGCGCACAGTAGATTGGAAATACAGTTTTAAAACGTGAAGAATTGAACACAGGGTTGAATCATGTTGGGAAATAATCTTTAAATCATTTTTTTATTTTTTTATTTTTTTAAACGTGCACATGTAGCTGTGCAGCAGAAATTCTGGTTACTTGGCTGGAGGGCAGCTCACTTGTATAAACTTGCACAATCCAACTGTACACACTCTGTCACAGTAGCGAGCAGAGCTGGGCTCCACTCGGAGCTAATCTGGATTGATATGAATTAGGCAGGTGAGATTACATGTTACAGGTTTAAAAAAAAAAACAAAAAAAAACACTGGGAAGTAATATATGGAGGGTGTCAGAGCTGACTGCTGTTCCCAGGCCCTTGAAGTCTTCTCATGTCGGATGGTAACGGTTGAGGCACAGACAGGATTCTGCCCTCAGGACTCTCTCTGCTCACCTCCTGATTTATTGACGTTAAAGAAGATTGTTATAACCGTCAACGATGGATAATATTAGAGCGGGTGTTCCACTCTGAAACTGTATTGTTATTGACGAAACACTCCGCAATTTACTTTCCATAATATCATTCATTAAAGGTGCAGGGTGTAAGATTCAGGTGGGGTTTTTTCTATTGGCAGAAATGGAACATGTGATGAGACGGATGTTTTTATATTTATAACCATCTGCTGGTTGTTAACATCTCCTTCGAATGAGCCCTTAGATTCAGATTTACAGTAGGTTTCTCTTTACAGAAGTTACCCAGAATGAATGTCACTCAATCCCACACGCTCAATGGTTAAAGGTGCAGTGTGTATGTTTTTTTGTCAATTGTGGTCACATCTATCGGTATAAATAATGTATAATCACCTAAAAGTATGACATACTTTTAAATGAAAAGTGGGTATATTCACATCCGGAGCGGGTCCTCCCCATGGGGGGCTGCCATGTATTTACAGTAGCCCAGAGTGGACATACTAAACATGTTTTGAGCTTCAGTGACAACTGAGGGCTACTGAGGGAGAGCCTGTCTCCCGCAGGCTCAAATGGGAGGGGTGAGGCGATGGACACAATATGCAAGTTCACCACTAGATGTCATCAAATCTTACACACTGTACCTTTAAAATACCTACAATACATCTGAAGACTACATCTGACTGAATGGCTCTCTCTTCACAACAAAAAAATAATCATAATCAGCTGCGTAATCTGCTTCTCAGTCTCACTTTGACAGTGAAATGCTCCTGTGGGATTTTCCTTAAAGGGTTCGGGTTAAAGGGAGGATCGATTCAAATCGACCTGAGGATCCTCCCGTCGACTTTCTGACAGTGAGGAGCCATGAAGTCATCTGTGGCCGTAAATGTAGAAGAATGAAATGTCTGGAGGGGAAACGGAAACCTGCTGTCACTGCTTCACATAAACAGGAATATATCAAAGTGAACCTAATGAAGCAGTTTTAAATGTGTGTGAAAATTCAACAAGAACAATATGACAATAACAAAAGCAGATTTTTAAGCCGAGGCCTCGTTGGCATCCAGATTCCTCTGCAGAGGAGACATCATTTGTGCAAATAACACATTGTCCCTCTCTTCATTCTGGAGTTATGATCCAGAGGCTTCGGAGGAAGAAAGAGATGAGGTATCACTGAGATGGGTGTACACAGGCTTGAATGACTAATATTCATTTATCAATCACCTCCAAGGACAGCTGTAGTGATTTATAACAAGTAAAGCATTGCAGAGGTGCAAAATGTACGTGATGTTTGGTTGTATTCCCAACATCTGTGCAACTCAGATCCACCCCCTTCGCTTTTTTAGCCTTCAAAATAAAAGTCCCACTTTAGAAAACAACCCCATTTGTTTCCAGTCTCATCTGCTTTTGAGACGAGTGTTTTTTTTCTGTATTTCTGAGCGAGGGAACGATACTTTTGTATTTATTCAAACGAAGTGTAATTGCCCACCGCCGGTGAAACTCAACCCCAGATCATGTTTGCAAGACAGGTTTCCTGTTTTGTCTGTGCGAGTCAGGGAGTGAAGTCTCCGGAGCGAGCGCTGCTCAACAGTCGCAAACTGTCGGTGTCGTGCTGCTCAACAGTGACATCAGAGTGTGTGTGAACGCGGCGTGTGGACGTTTGGCTCAGATTCCCTTTGTGACGGCGCAGCCACTCATTGTGGTGAGGTGTGTTTCAGGATGTTAGTGAAGAGGAGGAACTGCAGCCGTAGATGAGTAGAGTTCAACCGACAGAATAAAAAAAAAAATAGCATCCAGTTTACAAATGATACCATTATAAATATATAGATTATTGTCGATACGAGTCCACGGAGGGATTTCACCATCGACCTGCGTGAGCGGCGTCGTTCGAAAAGCAGCCGCGGAGCCGTTTGATATGTGGCCCGACAACAGATTGTCGTCCTCTGGAGCTGAAGCCTGCCCATAAATTCACTCGGACAGCTTCCATTACCCAGCTATTTCCCACTTCACTGACAAGTGGTCTCATAAATGAGAGAGTTTTTTTTGGCAGTGGTGACATGTGTAAAGTAAAAAGGTATCGTGGAACAGCAGAGAAACTGTTTGACGGGGCAATAACATTCACATGAGACACACGAGACACCGTCGATCCGATCTGTTCTGAAACAAATGCGAACATACATCACGTCTACTTCTACAGATCCCCACATCTCGCCGCGCCCATTTCCGCGAAGCGCATCGAGCGGACGCCGCCTCGCGCTCCTCCAGGTGAAAGCTTTGGGCGGCGATGACGAAGGGGGCCGGCGCGAGGGGGATGCGCCACGTGTGCCGAAGGTGAGGCTCGGTTGAGCCGGAGGCTGCAGCCTTGGCAGCCGCATCCTGCGTCGGCCGGACCGAAGCCGAGGCCCACATTGTTTGCGCGCCAGCGCTATTGTTGCCCATTCGGCTGAGCATTCAAAAGCGTTATTCCCCCGACTCTGGAGCCGACAGCGCCGCGTAGATAAAAATCTGCCCACTTAGTACAAATGGTAAACACTTAAAATGCTGAGCTTTCGGTTTCCTCCCCCTCCCCTCCCCCCTCCCTCCCCCTCAGGCTTCTCCTCCCTGACACATGTGGACGATCACAGTTCAGCGTTGTTACACGAGCCAAAAAGATGAAACTCATTTCCAAAACAGACTTCAGCGTTCGACAAAAGATTCCAGTGCGTGGATTCAGCTTCAGCGCGGACGTGCGCTGGCGACACCGACGCGCCTCTCTCCTCTTGAACAGGATGTAGAAGCAGGTTTGTGAGGGAGCGCTTGGAATAAGAAGCAGAGCTCATCACTGTTTGTTTTGTTTTTTTTTACTTTTAGAACTATAAAGACCATGAGCGGATATTTATTATTTTTACATCAATGTGAACATTTGCTGCCGCACCATCCGTTGGGAAAGGACCCTTGAAGAAACTTGTAGAAAAGCCAGAGGGGTTTCAGGTCGTATCCAAGGTGATACTTAAAGCTATAACTCTTTACGAAATCTGTTCCCACAAACCCTGTCTGGATCCACAAAATGGCTCACAGGCTAAACAATCCCTGTACTACTCACATTATGAACACAGAGTATTCTCGAGAGGTATTCCACAGATTAGCAAAAACAAATGAGCGTTTCCATGAAAGGTTTATCTGAAAAATATCATCAATGAACTGATTTACCATCGAAATGTCTCCCTTTGCATTTTCTTTGGGGAGAAAAACCCAAAACAGAATAAGTGAATATTCTGGATTTAAATGAGATTTTCTTTTGATATTTGGGCAAAACAATCATATTTACCATTGAATTCATTACTCCCCTAACAACATGACTGGTCTGAGCTATATTATATATATATATATATATACATATATATTCAGCTCACAAAACGATTCAATACACTTACATCATTTTCTTAAAGATTTTAAAGGGAAAACTTGGATTGAATGACTTGAATGAATTGACTCTCTCTCTCTCCCTCTCTCTCTCTCTCCCTCCCTCCCGTGTTGACGTGTGATGAACCGGAGATCTGCCAACACAGCCTGTGCGATTGACCGGTCAAGATTGAATTATTGGGCACCACTGTGTGATAGCCATGTGTTTCTTTTAATGACAACAATCATGATGAGAACTGACCTATTTTCCATGTGTGTGTGTGTGTGTGTGTGTGTGTGTGTGTGTGTGTGTGTGAGGTGGCTGCACTCTGAGACATGGGAGCGCAGGACAGCAGATAGAAATGACATGCTGACGTGTAAATAAGATAGATAAGATAAATAAGACACGTTTCAGAGTTGATTTAATAAAAGAACGAGTTAGAGACCTGTTCCATAGGTTCGGGAACCTTCAATGACGTCTGTTGTGATCTTGTGTGATATAGAAAATTTAATTCATTCCATCCCCCGGAGGGCAGGGGGACGGGGAGGGGGGGTGCAGCAGTACTCTGAAAAATCAATACTTTCTGGGGAAATAAAGTATCGATACATATCGCCGGATCGATAGAATTGCCCAGCCATGGGAGTGAGCATGAACAACAGGGTCCTGGATGATTGGGAAATGATTCTAACCCTGACCAACAGAAAAGTACGTGTAGGTGGAAAGTTCTGTGAGAATGGACGAACACCAACCGGCGAAACCCCCCAATGGAAGCGGTTAGACCCTCAAACCTGTCCAAGGCTCAACCCGTCGCTCGGTCCACACCGACGAAGCCCTCGCTTCTTCGTGTGATTCGACTGACGAAAACCGACAGGGACGGCAAAAGAATGGCCACTGCCATCCTTTCAAATCGGGGAATCTTCCGTGAAGCCCATGTGACTTTACGTCTTAAGCCTCACACTGACACGTTAAGTTGCATTCCGCACATTCCTCGGCCTTCGAGCGGCCGCCAGCGGCAGACGAGTATGAGCACATATTGGAGCAGGCGCGACTCTGCATCGCAACCCGGTGTTGTTGTTGTTTTCCTGTGGCATTTGAGGAACATCGAGGGAGATCCGCAGAATGACAACAAGAACACCTGTCACGGGCCGTCCACATGACACCGCGGGAGTCCTGAGTGTGTGTGTGTGTGTGTGTGTGTGTGTGTGCGCACTGCCTGCTGCTCAGATCAGCAATTTGCCTCAGAGTTTCATTTCAGTAAACAGGCCGGTTGACATGTGGCACCATGACCTTGCATCCTCGTGATAACCCTTCACTAATTATGGGTGGAACAGTTAGGCAGCTGTGTGTGAGCAGGTTGAGTGTTTCTCACACACACACACACACACACACACACACACACACACACACACACACACACAC
>JAFBJT010106662.1:170749-193513 GCA_016785325.1 Chascanopsetta lugubris
CACACACACACACACACACACACACACACACACACACACACACACACACTGGATAAAAAAAACCCTGCCTGCTTATTATATGCTCATTATCTTAAAATGATCACAGATGTGGGCACGGATTATTCATGCTAATTGGCTGAACCTGTAGCACCTCTGATTTCCGCATAAAGGTGAGGTTACTCAACCAATGGCAATCATTGTATAATGTCCTCTGGGGTGGGGGGGGGGGGTGGTGGTGGGGGGGGGGGGGGGGGGGGGTTGTCTCACAAAGTCCATGGAAACAACTCTAATAACATTATTAGATTAAAGAGATTAAATTGAGTTAGTGTGGGGATTTAGAAACTGCAGCTTGAGCTGAAGTCATTGACAAATGATTCTGACGATCAATTACTGAAAAAACAACAGTGAAAATGTGTTGGATTCAACTGTCAACAACATTGGATGGCATTTGGCCATTTGAGGCCATTTGCAGCCTTGCATTTGATTTAAAATTTCACATAAATAAAAAATAAAAAAGTGGAAATAATCGATCGATCGATCGATCCATCATCATATTCCTGCGTGATGGGATCTGCTCTTTGCCGGAGCTTCACGCCGGTAAACAGACTTTGGACAGGACGACACGCCGGCCCTTGACCCTGTCCCCTGGTAATAACTGGGGCTGGAAGTCAAGAAAACACAGATACACTGAGAGGAAACTGAGTCATAAAACCTAGAGAGGCCTCACGCTCACACACACACACACACACACACACACACACACACGGAGATAATCGCTATCTCCACCAAAGGCTGTATGCTTCACGCTGGTTGGAATTTCACCCCGCGCCTGACTGTGTGTCCTCAGCACACGCAGTCCTCTCTGCAGCAACAGGTCAACTTTTTGCCTTGCGCTAATATGTCTCCTCAACTGCTCCTTTGAAAGTGAGCCAGTGACTTCAGGAGGTTTGTCGTCCACTGGCTACTTTTCGATCTTGTTTATCGGGGAACGTAGTTTAACGTGGAGATGTTGTGATGGCAAAAAAGCTTATAAGTATATATATATAAATATAAATGTTTCATATATCGCATATAGTTGAATTTATGACTAAAAACAACAGTAGAAACTGACTCAAACAGACGCTATGATACTAAAATATCCTCAATGTTGTGATAAACTGCCTCAGATATTATCCCCTTCGGTGTGCAAGTAATAAGAAAGGTAAAAAAAAAATGTATACAGCTTCAGCTATATAGATAATTGGAAAGCGATATTTATTGGTAAGTGTTTCATATTCTTATTTCAATCAATATTAATGATACATAGTTGAATAATGGATTCTATAACTTAGTTTAACACGTTTGGTTTACCTGCACTTGCTGTTGGTTTGCTTCCAGGTTTATATCACCGCCCACTTCCATGTCACAAGCCAATTAAAAGAGAGAGCTTATGTTGCCTTCAGGTAACGTCGGAAAACACATACTTAAGACCTGTAATAACAACAGGCTACAAAAACATATAATTACTTATGAGATAAAAGGTTATAGCAAGGCCACAACACTATGACAAAAGGATAAACAAATATAAAATGCATGTCTATTGCATGCGTGTAACTGTGAGTGATACGTTTGTTATTTACATGGGAATTGTTCAAACGTATGATTTAATGATGAACCTAAACATGACGTTCAATACTCATCCTTTACTAAACTGTATTTCATATATAGCCTGTAGCATTTGAAGATTATTGAGTGATCAATTGATTTTAACAAGCAGCACATTCTCCTTCCCCCTCCCACTTTCTCTCTCTCTCTCTCTCTCTCTCTCTCTCTCTCTCTTTCTCTTTCGCCCTCCCTTGTCTGTTTTATAACAGTATTTTTCAGTTCCATGACCGGAATGTCTTTTCCTGAAATTTATTTGGGCAACTCCACACTGGAATGTGCACATTTCACTGCTCTTGACAGTTGAATCGTCAGAATTACGAGGTGCATTTCAACGCGTCACGGGTCCTTTAAATCCCAGCGTGAATTGACAGAGGAAATGTCACCGTTTAGTGAGATGAAGCCACAAACAGCAACTGACGGAGTGATTTCAACATCGAACCACATGAAACACACACATCGACACACAAACGAAACCGACACACCGCTGTGGAGAAAGGGGGGGGGGCGTTGCATGCAATGCATTTTAAATGCACGTTGACGATGATAAATATCACATCAACCTTAACGTGTGGTCCATCTCTAATTCCTCATTCTTCACATTAAAAAATGTAGTGTGCATGTTAAGACCCTGAGCAGCCGGGTGGGTCTGGGGTCAGCAGGTGAAGGGGGGGGGGGGTGAACTTACCTGGAAAGGCAGGGGGGGGGGGGGGGGGGGGGGGGGGGGGGGGGGGGGGTGAACTTACCTGGAAAGGCAGTATGTTGTTGCTGTTGTCAGTCCTGAAACCGCCGTCCTCCATCCAGGGTTTGGGGCCCAGGGGTCCGGCTCTTGGGAATTTGGGGGGTGCTATAACGTTGCTGCTATAGGGCTTTTTCATGGGGGAGATTGGGTTCATGGGTGACGGCACACCGACGCCGACCCCCACCCCGACTCCTACCCCGACCCCCACGGCTCTGCGCGGGTCCCTGCCCGCCTGCAGTCCACTCCAGGGGTTGGAGGCCGTGCTCCAGGCGGCGTTCTGGTGATTATTCCAAGCGGACGACGAAGCAGAGGAGGACGAGCCCTTGCTGTTGTTCATGACCGACTGATACGCGTTTCTCTGGGGGAAGGGGCCCTGGCTGGGGCTGACGGGAGACCTCCTCTGCTGCTGCTGCTGCTGCTGCTGCTGCTGCGGGGCCGGCTGCTGATGCTGCTGCTGCTGCTGCTGCTGCTGCTGCTGCTGGGACTGGGGGGCCAGGCCGATCTGCGGGGAGAAGTTGCCCCCGAACACCGGGTTGACCGGGTGGGGGAAGTTCTGGAAAAGCATCGTGCCGTTCACCGAGGGTATTCCCTGGAAGAAGCCGTCGTCCACGGCGCTCGCGGTGCCCGTGGACCAAGTGCTGCCGAACGAGGAGGACGGGGAGGAGAGGGGCCCGCCGGTCTCCTGCTGCGGCTGCTGGTGGAAGCTCAACCCGGGCAGGATCGGCGACTCCATCGGCACAGTGTCCCTGCTGCTGACGCTCAGCGCGGAGGCCGCTGGGTGACTGCCGCTGGACGGGCTCTCCGACTCGGATGAGGACGTGGGCTCCGATGACGGGGTCGGCGTGGAGGCGGGAGGAGGGTCTACTTGCGTGGGATCGTGCTGGTGGTGAGGCTGGGCTTTGTTTTTGTCCATCAGTAAATCATCCTGCATGGTTTGCGGAGCTGGAGCGGGGGGAAAGAGAGACGAGGGGTTATTGGCGTGCGCGCTACTCCGCGGCTCGCGCACGGGGCTCGTGGGGCCGCTGCTGTAATATCGGATGAACTGGGACAACTCCGACAGGGAGATGATGTTGGAGGGACCCGGCGGCTGCAAGGCGAAGGTGTGATCACCCATTGAGCCGACGAGGAAGACACACACACACACACACACACAGGCGCGCGCGCGCGCACACTCCCCGAGAGATTGTCAAACACGGGGCGCAGGAGGCTGCTTGCAGATATTCAGCGGATCTCGCCACGTCTCGTTTTTTTTCCTCCCTTCCACGCAGGAACTCCCGAGCTGCAATGTGAAGCCGACCCAGAGTGTTTTCCGCCCAAGCACCTCCCCCCCCTCCTCCCCCCCCCCTCATTTACATACGTCAGTAAATACAGCTGTCCTTCGGCAAGGTGAAAACACGGCTCTGCCTTGAGCCACGCGCGTCTTTACGCAGCGTGCCAACGACTCTCCACGGAGGCGCACCTGGCTGCGTGCTTTTACGCACGAGGGGAGTGACGCACTCGGTCCATTCTTTTCATTCTAGCGCACACAGCTGTTATTGTATCACCCGACGACGGAAAAGGAGGCATGATCGGACAATCTGGATCATTTCTCCAAACAGCCCAAACAGAGAAATAATGCTGATTGTATTGGGGGGGGGGGGGGGGGGGGGCCACAGCCTGAGGTCCGCAGTGACACAACCAGGGCTTGCAACACACATTTCACACGATGCAAGTTGTGTTTAAGGGTCATACAAACAAGAGCGAACGTCGGAAGGATTGTCATTTACTTTACATGCAAAGTCTTCCACCATCCACACATCCCCATTCGACAGCACCTGTGTATGACCTGCTCCAATCAGAGGGACACAAAGTTGCCAAATCATCAACAAGACATAGAGGCGATATGGACAGAAGGGTGAGGTTCTAAAAAAAGTGCATGCAATACACAGTGACACGCCACACGTTGAAAATGTTAGAATAATCATAAAACATTAAAGGCTCTATAAAACCTGGCTGCAGGGGAGCGGACACACCGAGGCCTGGCTCCACTCCTCTCTGCAGACCTGCCTCAGTCATAACACACATGATCGTCATGGCACTGACACAGGTTAGGCTGCATTGCACACACACAAACACACACACACACACACACACACTCAACCAGTTAATCCGCGGTTTCCCCTCCCAGAGCTGCGCGCCCAAGGTCACCAAAGTGGCTCCAGGCAGCGGCCGGGGAGCGGCTCACCTCCGGGCAGACACCGCACTCAGCCCCGGTCCCCGGTCCCCCCCCTCGCCCCCCCTCGGTCCGCTTATCGCTCCGATTAAAGTCGCCCGGTCGCTCCTCATTGAGCCGTCCCCTCTTTTAAAAACCTCGAAATCCCTCTTTAATACACGTGTCCCCCACCACGGCACAAAGCAACGATACGCACACAAACACACGCCGCACTGCCGCCCCTGCGTCTAAATTACCTTTATCGTTCACCTTTTCTGAGACTCTGGAAATAAAGTTATTTCTGTTTTTGCCTCGCCTGGCTTTGGATGTGACAAACGAGCTACCCTTGTGCGGAGGTAGTCAGCAGTTGCCTCAACAGCTGATTGACTGCGGCGCATGGATGATGCGGAGGAGGAGGCTGGGAGTTGTAGTTTCCGGGGATGCGGCGGATGGACACACACACACGCACACACACACGCACTCACGCACACGCACGCACACGCACACGCACACACACACAACTTGTAGTCAAAGTGTTCCTCCCTGCGGCAAAGTTAAGAGAACTACATGTGCAGAGGTGTTTAAACTGTGTGCGTGTGTGTGTGTGTATATATATATATATACATGCACACACACATATACATCTGTGTATTTATAGAAACACATGTGACATAAAATGACTTCACACTGGAGGAGGATCATTTCCATTCTGACTAAATGTCTGAGCATCAGTAAAAGTGTTCTGCCGCCTTCATA
This sequence comes from Chascanopsetta lugubris, assembly GCA_016785325.1. NCBI lineage: Eukaryota > Metazoa > Chordata > Actinopteri > Pleuronectiformes > Bothidae > Chascanopsetta > Chascanopsetta lugubris. Next base: position 176,080 of record JAFBJT010106662.1, read on the forward strand.
ATGGCCGGTCTCCACCTTCCTACACCCGTTTTGAGTGACTTCAGGCCACCACCTCGGTACTATTGTTACCCGGAAGTGAGTGTTAGGCATCACTGGACTACATTTCCCTCGGCGCTGGTAGAGAGGCGCCGTCATTGTTTTGATGTCGTCATCACGCACACCCGCGCCGCTCTGCGTTACCTCAGAGACAACAAGGCAAGCTGTCCGGCCAAAAGCGATGATATTAGCGGCAAGCGGGGCCCTTAGTCTTTGTGAATGCGAGTTTCATGTGTAAGAGTGTATCGATAGCACGCACTTGCTTCAACGCCAGCCTGACATGACCGAGCAGCAGCTGGTTTAAGCTAAATACCGAGCTCGTTTACAGCGGACGCGCCGTGTCAACACAAAGGCCTATGTAGCTTGTTAGCTCCTAGGCTAGCTAGCTAGCAAGCGGTGGGACGCCAACCTCTGCTGCAGCAAAACAAGCGGCTTGCCATTTTTTTAAATGTTTTATCTGTAGAGTAGTTTGTCTCATTTATACAGAGGACGGCCTTCGAGTGTTCTATAGCCTCTCCACGACAATGGCGGAACAAAGTGCTGTGGTCATGCAGCAGAATTTGGACAGGTGAGTTCCAAGTTGATGGCTAACATGCTATTAGGGGCTAAGTAGCTTCACATACATTCACCGCAGCCGACATGCGTGGGCCAGTGAAAGTGTTTCATCCTTAAATGGTTGGATTGCAGTGTGTAGTCGCCATTCTGTGCCGGCTTTAACCCACGTTTGAACGTAATTCACATTAGCTCCTGCCCTGTGCTCGCAGTTGTGACACAGGACGTCCTCCACAACTGTTGACCTACAGTCCGCTCAGCACTGTTGGTAGTGATCTTTATCACCATATCCAATAGCGTTAGACACACAAGTGCTGCACGTATCATCACACATCACATGTCAAACAAACCACATTGTGTCAGCTGTGTGCTCCTTATAAATCACAACACATGTTGATTACTGACCTTCATATAAGTGACCTAAGACTCATCAGTTATGTATCTGACCGTGTCAACTCAAATGCTAACAATCATTATGGCACAAAATGGGTAACTTCTCCCTCATTTGCTCTCAAAGTGACAATGAATGCAGTTTTATTGACACATTTACTTGTATTCCCATCAAAAATGATCAATTGAAACATAGACACACTCCGTCATCAAATAGTCTAATCCCCCCCTAATGATATCATCAATGATATGATGTCTGACCGTGTGCATGTATAATGTTTTTTTGTATAAACTGCGAAAATATGATATTTAGAGCAAATTCTGAAAGCCACTTTCAGGTAGAGGTGTCTTGAGAATGCAAGTTACACCATCCATCAATATGTCATCAGACAGTGAGAAACAAAGAGACAAATCAATGTTAAAGGAGCAGTGTGTAAGATATCAGTCATTTTGTCACTTCTAAAAATAGTATAAAATAATTGCATACTTTTATTTTATAAATTCTAACTTATATATGCTATATTTATAATCACCTCAAGTACCCCCCCCCCCCATTACCCTTCCCCCCTTCCCTCCTCCCCCTTCGCATAATGGAAGATCTGATGCAGCGCAGCAGAGCGGGAACAACATCTTTGATCCCTTTTTAGCAGAATGTGAACATGAAGCTGTGCTGCTGTCTCTCCCCGCCTCTGTCTCTCTCTCTCTCTCCCTGTCCGTCTATCTGTCTCTTTCCTGTGCTCTCTCTCTCTCTCTCTCTCTCTCTCTCTCTGTCTCTCTCTCTCATGATGGGTCAATTGTTGTGTTCCTTCAATTTTTATTGGAACGTCTTATTAAAAGAAAGAAAGAGGGTAATTCAATATTGCTGTTGCAAAAATAACATAGCAATTTAAATGAGAGTCATGTAATGATAGTTATCCTGGTTTACTGTTTTACTATGAGTGGAATCACACACAACCTGTGACATGGTGTTTCAGTGTGAAAAACTGTTTTTCACTTGGACGTTGATACATTGTCACGAAACCAGACTACTTTTGTTGTAAGAAAACAGGTTCCGTTTTGTAATGAGTGGTGAAGCCATGTAAGTTGCTTCTTAGGCGTTGTCATGGCGCACGTGTGACTAGAATTTTCCATCCTGTGTTTAAGTGGTCTTGAGCAGATGCTGAGGCATTAGGTCCGAGCACATCGGTGTGCCGTTTCCCTCAGAATAGTCCCCGCCATTCAATAGCTTGCGTAGTCTGTACCAAGAGGCATTTGTAGGAATTTGACACAGCACTTTCTATCAATATTGAACTTTGTACTTTGAAATCATTTCCCAAGCACACTGTAGGCTAGCAGAAAGAAAGGACGGGCATGTGATTCTTGTGAAATGTGCTTATGCTGCCTGCTGCAGCTGTGTAGCAGAGGCAATAACCCGGACAGTGTTTGAGGAGCTGATAGCAGGAAGATGTATGTCATGTCCCCTTGCCCGTGGTTGTGTACCCAGCCTCTATCATTGGCAAACATAAGGCTCCATGGGCTCTTATCTGGTCTGCCACAAGAAGCCAGCTGCCCCTGCAATGCAGTGTTTCACAAATAGACGTGGGAGACACATTTCTATCTGCCCTGACCTTTTTATTGGCTCTCATACAACACCCTCATTTTATTCTTCTTTGGTTTGCCCTTTGTCCAGATCATGAACCCTGTTGCTTTTTTTATGAATGGGCACATTATTGTGTTACTACTATTATTGGACAGAAGTCATGGTTGAATTGAGGTTTAATGTTATATTTCATTTCTGTCAATAGAAATGGAAATATTGAATTCAAGAATCTGGAGTTCTTGTTGTAAGGAGACCTTGTTATTTTGTCTGGTTCCTATATGAAATGTAGCTCAGTTCTTATCGCGTTAACTACCTTTTAGCCAAACAACGAAAGCTGAAGTTTTGTATTTTTATATTATTTGGATATGAACTGCTCCAGGGTGACATAGTTGAAAGAATATCAAAGCTTATGATTTGAGTATGTACCGGGGTCCCACCGGTTTTACTACAGTCACATGACCTCTGCTGAGTGAAAGTCGCCTTTGTGGGTGGCTTATGCACTTCTTATTCCATCCTCCAGGGAGAGCCCTGTTTTACCTGGGACACACAAGCCTGTGTTCCATGATGGCTACCTCACTGAACTAAATGGGATACATGTTTTCATGCCCATACATCTGTGTAATGCATTGCACTTCCGCCAGGTCTATCTTTTTTAGATCTTTTTTTTCTGATAATGTTCATCACCGTCATCATCCATCAGAGAAAATAGGTGTTGTAACGTGTGAAGAAGTGCTCTTGACTCCGTCTGTTTAAATATGCTAGATTTTTGTCTATTACTACTTTTGGCATGTTGGCTGATTCCATTTTCATTTGTTGAGTCTGGAAGTGACTGAATTGAAAAGACTTCAGCCTGGAGAAGTCAAAGACAGTGTATCCCCCCGCTTGTGACCTACAACTACTGGACACATGCTGTCAGTCTCTTAGGTATCCACACCTCAATCTGTGCTGTGCTACATCATCACTTTTAATCTAAATCATATGTGGCAAACTCATGTCCCGGGGGCCAAATGTGGCCCGGAAGCTCATTTTATGTGGCCCGCGAGCGCTTTAAGTCTAAAGCAGACATTGCCCATGAACTCTAGTTAATTACACATGGCACTTTTTATGTGTAGCAATATATTCAATGCGTCGACAGTTTTACATGTATGGAAATGCATATACAATATTTGGAATTTGAATAAATAATAGTCCAGTATGAAGACAGATATTTTACAATATTTTAAGTAGTAATTACATTTAGTCCCCAAATGTCAACTGATGGTTTGGCCTCTGTATTGTTCATATGAACATACTTCACTCCTGATAAGTTTGTGTCATAATTGTGTCATTTATTGTTTTGGGTCATTCTGTGTCTTTAAAGTCGTAATTGTTCTAGGCAGTTTCCGTGTCAATTTACATTGATTCTTCTTATGTTGGAAGACATTTTGCACATGTACAGCACTGTCTCATGTCTGAGGTGACATCGTGCTACAGATTAAAGTTTCTCACAGGGGATCGTATGTCGGTGCTCTTGTATCGGGTCCTGTCATGCTGTGGAGCTGGGTTACAGGAACAGGAGCCTGTGAGTTTAGAGGAGCGGTGGGTTTTGTTATCTGCCGTCGAGTCAGCGTAAAGACACCTGTCCTGTGGTCAACCCATCTACTCACCCTGTCTTCGTCTAGCTACCTCAGTTAACATTGTGCCATCTTTTAGGATCCTCAGAGTGGGTAATGGCCACAACATGTTTTGCAACTTCACCATAAGATGTCACCAAATCTTACACACAGCACCTTTAAATATCAGCCTTTCCCAGTTTCACAGACTGCTCAAATACCTGTCGGATGCAAAGAGGCGAGCAGTTGCGGGACAGTAGACACAAGTGTGAATAGTGGCTTAATGTTTCTGTCAGACTCTGTCAGACTCACCCTGTGTAACTTCTCTTTAGCCGGTCGGCCATGTTACTTGAGCGCCTTGACCCCGAGTGCTCCTCTCCTGCGTCATCATGTTTTATTCAGGGTCAGGGGAGTATTGGAAAATGTTCCATCGCAGGCAGGCAGGCAGCAACCTGAGCAAATAATCCAAGTTAGCCAGTCTTTCACAGAGGACCCCCCTCTGCTCCCCTGTGGCCGCAGTAACAACCCTAGACCTGGACACAATGATGACAGAGGGCCACAGATTTGGTATCTATTATTCAGCTGTGGGAGCAGGAGGGTTGAAATGTACACGATGTACTATGGAGAGCCAGCGAAGGAATGAATATTCAGGCTGTTATTGAAGGGCTGCTAAAAGTAACAATTTTCAAGAATCTATATTGAAGTGACTTTAATACTTAGCAGCCTCTCTCTGTGAACACAGGAGGCTTTTTATTTTTCTATTAGAGGCAGTGCAGAGGATGTCTGTCTCTCTCACCGAGTCATGTTTATGGCAGTGACTCACTGTTAATTGCTGACAAAGTGAAAAAGATTTCAGATTACACAATGTCCCCAAACCCGTGAGCAATATATCGGACTCACAGCTGTGTACATGTCTTTTTGTTAGATTCCAAATCAAGAAGATAATGAAATAGATCATCAATTAAGCAACAGATTTACATCAACAGGCTCTTTTAAAGGTAATGGGAACAAAGATACATCCCAGTGAATATAAAAACATGGGTATGTCATTGTTTTGTAATTTTTTTTTCTACTAATAGAAGTGACAAAATCCGGAGAATCTTACACACTTGCACCTTTAAAGTAGGACTCAAGTGGCCTGAAATTCATACCACACTATATTTCGAAGCATAGATTGCAATGGTATAAATCAGGGGTCACCGACCTTTTTGGTGCTACTTTCAAGGTACTGAGTTAGCTGAAGGGCACTCGTTTGATACACACTTCTAAAATAACAAAATTGCACTGTTTAACTTTAATTAGAAGAAAGAATAAAAAATAATCATTTACAGTGATTTAACAAAGTAGGGAATTCTCAAATTTCAACATGAAACAATTTATCTCTCAACATTTTTCAATAATCAAATCTCAGTTTTATTTTATCTCTATCTAATCACCAAATCTGCAACAACAGACGTAATTTAAGGTTACCTTTCCTATATAGAACAGGTCTTCACATTATTTCATTAAACAAAGTAAAACTCATAGCTTATTTATCTAATGTACACATCTCTAGTCTGGAAGATAAACCTAAAACTGTTATTTCTGTTATACTCTTAAATATGTATTTGATCAGGTCAGACTCGAGCTGCTGTAAAGAGACACTGTACCATTTTGATACCCCTCAACTTGCCTTAGGATGGAGTGCTTGTGTTGGAATAATACAATCGTGGGTGCGGTAAAGCAGATTCCCTTTTGCAGTGTGTGGTATGTAATGTCATTGTTTCATTTGTTTGGTGAAATACCAGTTTTTCATATTAATGACAACTTAACGGTCATTTTGTTTGGACTGAGGACAGCAGTCAGCCTCTGAGTCAGCAGATCAACTCATACTACTACTTTAACATGGCTTTAAAGGGAAATCTTTAAACACTAAATTGAATTCCCTCGATTCCCTTATCATTACTAAACTAACTTTTTAGTTTAAGTCTGGGAGCTTCACTGTGGTAGTATAGGTTTGTTGTTCAAATGATCCTTCGCACTCTACTGTTTTGCTTGGATTACAGCAGCTAAGAAAGAGAATGTCACCGGCTACATTCTTGAACCTGACCACATGCAGTGAGACAATGGGTGAACCCTCCTTGCCAACCTCACTCCACTGATTAATTATGGAAAAGCAATATAATGTCACAGTTGGAGATGTTCTGTGAACCTGCATATCTAATGACCTCCCCCAAACTGGCAGAGGAGGATCGTGGGGTCGTATTGTTTGCAGGAGTCCAGTTAATTGGACGATGCAGCAAACGGGCCCAACACTTTAATGACTTGTGTCTTGTGAGGTGGCAGAGTTGGAGAAAGTGTATGTACAGATACTTCATGGTGTTAGCAGATAGAACGTGGGAGGAGAGGAGAGAGGGTCTGTTTGTATTTACTTCAGTCTCCTTGATGGAGGCTGCCATGTTGTACTGTCATGTTTTTCATAACAGACCAGATTAAACAAACTTAACACATTATGAGTTTTAATGGTGACTGTTGGTCACCATGGGCATTCCTCCATGCAACATGTAACTTAAAGGTGCAGTGTGTAAGACTTTGCTCATTTCTAAAAACTATTACAAAACGATTACATACTAACATTTCCATGAATGTCTAATCACATATTTTTATTTTTTGTCCATTACTCTTTAATGAGCCCATTAATGTATATTTACATGAGGAGGGAAGGGTCCTCTCAAGGTGGGCTGCTATATTCTTACAGTAGCCCGGAGTGGACAACTAAACTACCATGACAACTAAAGTATACCATAGGTTCTGCATGTTCATAAGGGCGAGGATGAGGTGATGGATACAAAATGCAACTTCACCTTTAGATGTCACCAAATCTCACACACTGCACCTTTAACCTCTAGACGTCACTAAATCCTACACGCTGAATGATGTCACGAAGCAAGCATGTACCTTGGAGTTGACTTCTGCAGCCGCCATTTTCATGGTGTAGAGAGTATCGATCAAAGCTAGGTATTGATTTTGAGCCGACTTTGTGATGTGATCCATAATTAAATCCCATGGATTAAGGATCTGTTTATGTATGTGTATCGAACACTTCCTGTGGTGTTGTCCGATATGCTCGCCAAGCAGCATTATAGCTTGCTGGCCTGTAGGTTTCTTATGCATTGATCTTTAGTGATTTCATGCACAGTCACTTGCCTAGAGATTGTGTGTGCATGTAGCCTGGAGTCACTAGAGTCACTTTGATCACTCCTTCAATTATCGTTGTCTCAAACGTAAGAAATGGCCTCACTAACGCAAGAAATTGGAATCATTCCGATTTAAGACCAGACCTTTGTGGTTGAAGTGTATATGTGGCGTTGGGCAGGGGGCCGGAGGGGGCTTGCATTGACTGGTGTGTTTCTGTTGCTGAGGCTCAAAGGACAGAGCATGTTACTTACCCTGTGAAGCCCTGTGAGACTTTGATTTGTGAATGTAGGTGATATAAATACAATTTGACTTGATTTACAAACATCGTCTAATTGTAGGGTGTTTGCATGTGCAAAAACTGAAATATCTGAAAATGATGACCCAGTCACTGGTGTTCACTCGATTGGTTCTGGTCGAACACCACTTAGCTACCAGGTGTGAATGCAGCATGTTATGACCACTCACTGTCAGTAACAGTTGCACCGCAAGTCCACACTTGTTAGATGTATTGTCTGTAACTTGGCAACCAACGGCAGTTGACTGTCTGCATCCTGTTCACAAGGGCACCCATATGCCCAGCGTACGTGAATAATTGCATGATAGGCGCTTTCATGTGGATTAGTATTGTAATTAGCCACAGTGCTGTGGAGAGAGATTGTTATTGTATGAACACATTTGTGTGGATATAGCCACAGTGTGATGTGTATTTGATTTTGTTGGTTTACACTTATTACACTACTATAATAATAATAATAATAATAATAATAATAATAATATTTCGAACATTTGTGAAACGGATATAATCATGATATTGTACCTTATCCACAGTTGTGTGTGGGCATGTGTGCATCTCTGCGATGTAAGTTGCACCATCTTCTCATCCCACCTGTGGGTGCGTTTGTTTTCAGGAGTTGCTGGGTGTGCTTTGCCACAGATGAGGACGACCGCACAGCCGAGTGGGTGCGTCCATGTCACTGCCGGGGCTCCACCAAGTGGGTGCACCAAGCCTGTCTGCAGCGCTGGGTGGACGAGAAGCAGCGAGGCAACAGCACAGCACGAGTGGCCTGCCCACAGTGCAACGCAGAATACCTCATCGTCTTTCCCAAACTCGGTGGGTTGAGTCTCGCTGATCTAACTGGGGATGGGGAGAAAAGCACATGGCGACACACAGGATGACCTTGAAAGGGGAGATTACATTTTTCTGGCTACGACAGATTTGTATCATTTACATTCTGGAGAGAAGTCAATTCAGATTCAAGGAATATCATTTCGGTATTGGAGGATAAAAGTCATCTTAAATTCCCTCACATAAAACCCATCACCCTGTCATCATTCATCACACGATTTCATTTATATTTCCATCCATTCATGCACTCTGCTTGTCTCCATCTCTCTTACTTAAAGTTCTGTTTGTGCTGAATGTGTCTTTATTTTATGTGCGAACATCGCAGAGATATTTATAGATTTACCTTCTATGACTAAGCATTTCTCAGAGAGAGCAAAGTTCTAATGAAGGGCACATAATGCAATGTCAGACAGTTTGCTCAGAGAGTGGCGTGTAAGCTGATCAGCATTTGCACCAAAGTGAGACCACAAGGTATCATCCTAAGTGCTCGTTCTGGGACTGGTATCACTGGCCACTTAGGTGTTTTATCACACATTAAAGGTGCAGTGTGTACGATTTTGGTCATTTTTGTCACTTCTAGAAATATTACAAAACAATTACATCCTGACATGTTCATGAATTCATCATTACCTAAATGTATAATTTTTTTCCCAGAACCCTTAAATGAGCCCATTAATGTATATTTACATGAGGACCGGGTCCTCTCTACGGGGGCTGCCATGTTTTTACAGTAGCCCAGAGTGGAAATACTAAACAGCTTTTGAGTTTTAATGTCAACTGAAGTCGACCACTGGTTCTCCTTCATGCTCAGCAGGTTGAGGGTGAGGTGATGGATACAACATGCAACTTCACCTCAAACAGTGCCTCCGATATACTGAAGAACAGCCATGGCATAATTATTCAATCTGAATTTAATTGACCATAACATCAAAAATCCACTGACTACTCTCATTTTCCACCATCTGTCACCATCGAAGCAGCAGCGTAGAGCTCATTTCCATGTAAACAAACAGCCTGAGCTCCTCTTGAGGCCCATCTTAATAGCTGCTGCCTGTATCTGGACCCAAAGCTTTGAGATATATGCAGCTTGTTTACTGTGGAGCCAGCGTAGTTTATGTGCTAGTATGGGTGAATATTTCCTTCCTGCTTGTGGAGGAACAGATTGGTACTCGCTTGTTACGCAGCCCGGCTCCTGGCTGACTGATAATCTGCAGTTTAGGGAATTGGATGCCACACTTATTCAAACGCATCAGAATGATGAGAGCATCGGCTCTTCCCAAACACCAGCAATGACTCATCAATGTGAAAATACACCACAAACTGCCTCACACTTCTAGCCAGATACTGCTCACATCTCAATTTGTCTTCCTCAGATGTGCTCACGTCTCTGATACAACATCCTTTATCATCAACCTGTGTTTCATTGAAACATTAATATTAATCATAAAGACAATATGCATATTTTCAAATTCTGATATTTGAGTAAAACGGCATATAACTCTCAGCTAGTTTATTTAAATGTCAATCAGCCCTAATGATCCTTTATTAAATCTATAGGTAAAATGGATGGTTTATAACATTTACATTTTAACCATAGCATTTAGATAAAGTAATTAAAAAAAAGGAAAACAATCAAAAATAAAAGCTCATTTAAGAAAACTTAAATATTAAACATCTTGTGCTCTTCATATTTTCTTCTTTGAATTATTTATGTACTGGTATTCATTAGCAAACATCATAGAATGAACCCTGTACATTGACATCAGGTACAGGTCCTCTCAATGGAGGCCACCATGTTGGTCCAGCATGTTTAATGCACAACTCCAGAATGGAAAAGTAAACATGTTTTGTTTTGTAATGACGACTGAAGGCTACAATGGGTTCCCAACATGCTTGGAGGGGAAGAGTGAGGAGAGGGACCCTCTTGCCTCCTCACTCATAATCATTCACACTGCACCTTTAATCCTCTCTTTGAATTTTTCTGGTAATTATGAAAACCTTCACAAATTGAAAGTGACTAGTTCAAACTAGAATACCCATCAGACACTTGGGCAATGACAGAAGCCAGCCTTAAGACAATATTAGGCTGCAGGAGGCCCAGCCCTGCTGGTAAACAGGTTCATGTTTATTTAAAGTGGCCAAGGCTGCTCTGTCACTCAGGCAATGCTACAAGCAGTGCTCAGCTCAGCTTCGTCATCCTCCTTAGTCCTCCTCCTCCTCTTCCTCCTCAGTAAATATTTCTTTGTATGTCGGTGTCTCCCTCTGAGGGCCGGTCAGTCTGGCTCTTTACTTTTGCTGTTTTAAGGTCAAGTTGATTGGTTCTCAGGTCTCAGTGGGACTGTTAGTTAGTGTTGTATCCACAATTACAATGAGAAAAATATTATAGCTCAACAGGCCATGTTAAAATGTTATAAAGGATTATACTTTATTGAAATATGACTTGTTTTCTCATGAATACTTTCATAGAGATTGCTTTGATGTTTGAAACAGTTGTTGGTGTCGGAGCTGAAAAGAAAGAGTCAGTCAGCAGTCTTGTCAGACCTGAAGCTCTGCAAGTGCGCTGATACTTCAGAAATCAGTGATTAGCAGCAGGTGCAGCATGTTTTCTGTCCGTGTGCCTGAAGTGAGCTGGACCTGGGATGGTTCTCGGTCCGTCGGTTAAAATAGAAATACATTGATTTAATTGTAATTGGTTTGTTGGTTGGGGACAACATAGTCTAGTTCACATCAGCATACATGATATGCAAGGATGCAGTGAGTGGTTGCCCAGCAACAAAAGAAACAATGCACTTTAAATAGGAGCACAATTGTGATGGTCTGAATGTACCGTAAATAGATCTGGTCTCTGCGGACGGGAGATAGAATCCACAGCGTCTGTGTTGTTCGTCTTACGTGGATGTTTCTGCTTGGTGACGCTAGGAATTGAGTGTTGGTTGAACACAGTTGTGTTTTAGGTCAAGATTCATTGCAGCAGTGTTTTCTCAGTGACGCATCATAATGATGTCTCTGAGGTTAGTTATTCTTGGCTGTTTCTTTCTCAACAGATGGTTAAAAAGAGGTTTTGTGTGGCTCAGAGCTCATCAGTGCCCTCTGCCCATGCCAATGTTTATGTTCATGTGTGCAAGTGATCTGGTGAGTATATTTTAATGGACTTGGTGTGTTTTGTTTTATTCCTTTGAAAGGGAATTTCCTCTTTACAGTGGTTTACTTTGAGTGTTGGCGACCTCGGGGAATTCTGATGCCTCTAGCCACCGTCAGCCGTCATTTAGGCAGGTTTTTACATAAGTAAACAGAGGCTCGTGTTTCCTTTGATTCAGTCGTGTTTACGTGGCAGAGTGTGGCAGTGTGTGGGATGATGCTGCACATCAGACGTAACAGCTGTTGAAAAGTAAACTCAAGTTTAAGTGTCTGGAAGGGCTCGGAGCAATCTGAGTCAGTGCATCATTTATAGCATGTCAATTCAAGGTTTAGGCCTAAAAAATGCTCATTAAAATGTTATTCGATCTGAAATAAATTCCACAGAGGTGCTAGCAGCGTATTGTTAAATGTGGCGATCCTAAAATGAGTTTGATTCATTTTAGAACACTTTCTAATAATTTATTCTCATGTTTCAGTGCGTTGAACTTCCGTCTCAGCTCCCTATGTATGAATTTTTCTGTTTAAGATTTGAGCGATAATGTGCTTTGTGGGTTATTCTCTGCAGTGGGATTCACACCTGTAATAGTCTGTGTAGGTTCCCGTTCCCGCCGTCATGTTCTTAACCAAAGTGAATTGGTTCAAAATAGGAGAGCGTTGCCTCTCAGCTGGAGCCAAAGATAGTTGGTCTGTCGTTGTGAACTGAACCATGACGTCATCAGTCGACTGTTCCGACGACAGAAAAGTTAATTCTCCAAACAGCTGAATGTCACTGAGTGCAGCAGAGCCGGGATGCTGGATGTGTCTGGGTTTGGGAGTGAAAGTGGGTCACGGAAAGAGCCGATGGAGCTCATCAAAGGCGGGGAGGAGACGAGTGGAGTGACGCCGCCACCCTGCTGATGGATGTCGGAAATCACAGCTGTCCCCCAGTGTTTCCTCCCCTAACTTAACCGTCACGTTCACACATCATTAGAGCTCTGTGGTGACGGACGCCTCTGGATTATAGACAGGATGTGCCTCGAGCCATGATGGTGTCCTGGGGAGCACGACATGGAGAGGTTTCAGGCTTATTTGCTCATTTAGCATCTTAAATGATATATCGTGCCACGAAGTTTTGCGATGCAAAAATGTGACGATACGCGCCGTTGAGGTGAAAAACCGCATTGCGATAGCTGATAGGTCATATTTGTCCAGTCATACAAACAAGTTCCTCATTCAATATTGTTAAAGGGACAGTGTGTGATTAAAATTTTTTTTTTTTTACTACATCTCGTGGTAACCCTGAAAGTTCCATTGACTTGCATTGAATTCAAAATGGCAGCCTCCTTAAGAGGCAGGTGTATGTCATTATGTCATGCTCTTTCACGGCTAGATGTCGCACAAAATCGCACACTGTCCCTTTAAAAAATATATAATATATAATATATCGCTACAATATCACATCGTGTCGTTATCTCCAGCTCATGGTACCAGCCTGCTAAACTAAACGCCACAAAAACAGCTTTGTACCGGCAGCCATCGGTGCTACTAACAAATAAACAATTTAATAGTATTTACTTATTATTTATTCGAGTTTTGCATCGGCTCTTTTATCTTGTTTTTATGTATGGCACATTGCTTTTTCTTAACTTGGTTCTTATGTATCTTATGCTTTTCATTTCATCTACTTGTGTTTAAACATGATCCTGCTCTTATCCTGGAGTCGTCCTTCTGCCCTTCTAGCCTGAGCACTGTTCAGCAAGCTTTAGTGATTTAAAGGTGCAGTGTACCATTTCAGTCATTTTTGTCACTTCTAAAAATATTTCAAAACAATTACATACCGACATTACCATCAATTTAAAATGTTTTCTTTTTTTCCATCACCCTTAAATGAGCCCATTAATGTATATTTACATGAGCGGGTTCTCTCTAGGGGGGCCGCCAAGTTTTTGCAGTTGTAAAAGTGGACTATTAAACATTTTTAGAGTTTTATTGACAACTGAAGTCTACCATTGGTTCTCCAGCATGTTCAGAAGGCTGAGGGTCAGGTGATGGGTACCACATGCAACTTCACCTCTAGATCTCACCAAATCTTAGACATTGCACCTTTAATACTTCCATATTAAAAATGTGTAAGTGGGAGTGAGAATCAAATATCCAGAAAACATCTGTATTCTGCCACACAGGAAGGAATTGATTCCTCTTAGGTTTTTGAATCATGGCCATTTCGAATAGATTTTTACTTCATCCGTATTCAAAGTGTGTGTTATATTTGTACCATCTGCAGAGTTTTGTCTCTGGCTGCAGGACACACTTGGCATCAGTGTGCTTCACAGTGAGCAGGAGTACAGCCCTGTCGGTTTTTGCTGCATCATCCCTGCAGTGTTCCTTTTTTACTCCTGCGGTGACTTGTTATTATTATGGCTACGCACACAACAATTCCTTATGTTTATGATTTGTGTGTTCCTCAGACAGCCAGATGCTGCACCATCTTTTATTTTAAAGCACTAATATGTATTTGCCTCTCGTTTATAGACTGTCATTTTACTGTCCTGGCTCTGCACACTGTCGTACTTTGCAGCAGCTCTCACGATAATAGCAATTTCACAGCTTAGTGACAACACTTTGATGACAGCTTGCAATTAAGGCTGATGGTGGCGAGGCTGCGGACAGGTAGCGACGAGGAGGTGTGTTGGGAAGCTGCCATAGTTGTTATTTTCTTATGGCTGCTGCTGAGGCCGTCTCAGTCCCACTGGCTCACCGGGTATTACCCATGTTTTACTCCTGGGGCAGGATCCCTGCCTGTGACCAGTTCACATCATAGACTGTAAAGATGGGCGTGACGTCACCCGTTTTGCATTTGAGGGAAATTGTGGGGCGAGACCCTTGTCGCCATCGTGCCGAGGCCTAACTCCTCCTACTTCCCGATTCATTCCAAAACGGGCAAAGAGGCAAAACACACACAGAGCCGTGGGTTGGGGCGTGGTGCCGCCGTGTCACCCGCAGTCCGTACCAGATCGACCCCGCTTTCAGTCAAGGATCTATTTGGACACAGAGATCACGGTTATATCAACCTAGTTTTTGATGGTTTTCACTGATTGATGGTGTTGGGGAGGGGCTTACAAAAACAGGATGCATTCCCCCCTGGCTGCATTCCCATCAGCACCTGCTGCAGAGTCAAAGCCCCGCCCACCATGCAAATTTGGCTGTCGGTGTAACTCAGAGGACAGCGTGTCCTTGCCGCTCCGTCTTTACAGACTCCACAAGCGATAGTGTAAACAAGCCGGCACGCCAGCCTCCTGGCTGCCTGTACCCAGAACTGCAGTTGCACTTTTGCCCTCTCTCCACTACCTCAACCCCCCCCCCCCCCCCCCCCCCCCCCCCCCCCCCGGCCCCCTCCACCCTTGAGTTTAATAATCTTAATTATGGAATCTGCTGCCAGTGACTGAAATGAATTGCTCAGCTCTCTCGCCTTGCCGGTGGCCATTAGGGGGTGACCCAGTTCTCTGCCGCCATGATGTCGTAATGCTCCGGCAGGGCAGAGATCGGAAGAGATTCCAATGCTGTCATCCAAATTTGTTATACTAATGCGCTGGGGTGTTGCAGGATCGACGTGGTCTGTAAATACAGGTGTGGTAAAAAAAAAAAATGTAAAAGCTGGAGACATCAGAAGGCTAGCAGCAGAAGAGAGAGCCACTGTTTGACCACTTTAAAACTTTAAGTGTAATATTCCCATACGAGTGTCTGAAGCAAGTTCTTTCTCAAGCTGCTTAAAAAGCTGAGCGCTGAGCTCGTAGCTTTTATGGCGCGAATGTACTCGGCTGTAGAAGTTGGTGTACAGCTCACAGAGGCCGGATTGTATACGACATGTGGCAGGTACTTATGGGCTACAGGCCGACGGTGGCCCGGCTGTACAAACAGCTTAATAAAGTCTGTCTTATGTTCAGACTGTACAAATCCCAAACCCCAGTTTAACCACGGAGCGGAGCCTCAGAATAGTTTTGGAAAGCTGCTGCTCGTTTTTACACTCGATGTGAAGGCTTGATGTTGCAGACGTAGATCTCAGTCTCAGTTTGTTCTCACTGCATTGGTTTGCTCCGCTGACTTATGACCGCGTACACGCCGAGGTGTTGAGGCTGTGATTTACTGAACGGGATAATTTTGGAGATGTTCTCCACCTTTGCTGCAAACCCCTTCTGTTGCCTTCACCTTCAGTGAAGGTACAGCAATTTATCAGACCACTGCTGAGATGACCAGAGGAGAAAGTGTTCTTTAACCAATCCATGCTTTCACAGTGACTCAGCATTATTTGCCAGGCTTTATTCCTCAGTTTGACCAAATGTGTCAAAATCCCAGAGTACGATAATACATTTTGCCTGTCCCTGGAGAAGCCTGCTGACCTTTGGTTGATTAATATATGTGACTGTTTTTCTGAATAATAATCTTCATATTTGTAAAGAGAAAATGTTCAGTCAGCTAAAAGTAAATACAAACTCATTATTAATGAGCGTAATATCTGAATACAAAGCCAGATGTTACGTGTATTTTGAATTTCACAAAATGAATGTTCACTCGCTACAGTCGGACTCATTTGTCGTGAGGACAAGGAACCATATTGTAAACAGTCAATATGTCTTGTAACTTATTATTAGAATAACACAACACACATTATTTACTTAGCTAATGCAACGAGTAAATAACAGCAGCCTTTACTCGTTCTTAACCATCAGTATAACTTGAATCTTAAACCATTACTCTTGTGCTTGTTTGATGAAATGTATCTGTGGTCTCTTTAAAATGAAACTACACTCCCCAATGAAAATCCTCATAACTCGTGTTTGTTACCTTTGACCCTATAATAATAATAATAATAATAATAATAATGATGATGATGCACTGATCAAATATTTACTAGTCAATACAATTGAAATGTTTGAATCCCAAGTAGGTAAATTACTATTTGATGTTAGGTTTTACCATAGTTATTTATATTTAACCTTATTTTCAACTTTGTGTCTTACCCAGTCTGCAAGCAACGTGTCCACTGTTCCTTGCTGCTTTCTTAGCTTAAGCTTACACACATTTTTTGTTGATCTTTAATAGTCATAGAAGTTTACACATGAATAACTCCTCCCAAACTATTCATTCAAGGTAAACTGCTTCATGCAAGTGTTGAAGGTTCAGTGTGTGAAACTCA
Organism: Chascanopsetta lugubris; assembly: GCA_016785325.1. Taxonomy (NCBI): domain Eukaryota; kingdom Metazoa; phylum Chordata; class Actinopteri; order Pleuronectiformes; family Bothidae; genus Chascanopsetta; species Chascanopsetta lugubris. The sequence continues at coordinate 192,843 of JAFBJT010106662.1, forward strand.
GGCAACATTATTTTCTATTCATTCATTTGATTTATTTCTATCACCAGGATGATCATATTGATGTTTTATGACTATATACCAATCAGAATGTATAATTCAAATTGTATAATTATGCAAATCTATTTTCATACTCAACAAATCTGTATTCATCACCAACCAACCAACCAGCACTTTCATATCTATATCCAGGGCTCTCCCTAGAGAATGGAATAAGGGCGCCGCGCCATTGTACCACAGTCTTAGCGCCATCGTACCAATCCCCCCCCCACACACACACAACAGTTCGCCACCCCCTCATCCGTGCGCACACAGACACACACGAGCGATTAGCGCACACACACTCTGTAATGCAGCGAATCTGTGCGCACCTGTGTTTGTGTCGGTGTCTGAGAGTCCTGTATACCTACATCTTTTTAAATAAAATTAAAAATGATAAAAAATAGAACCCCTCTCTTTACCTTGACATAGCTTGTCAGCACCTGGGACTTAAAGCAGTCTGCATCACCTCTCCTATCACGTCCCTCCCGCTCGTGTCGCTTTGGACAAGAGCGTCGGCTAAGTGAGTTGTAGATGATGTCGGAGTAAACAAAGACTTATGGGAACCTTGACCAGTAAACTAAGAATGACTAAGGGGCACAGGGCGTCATGATCCATCCAAGAAATGTCTTGTG
>JAFBJT010106663.1:19363-34728 GCA_016785325.1 Chascanopsetta lugubris
ACACATACATATATATATATATATATATATATATATATATATATATGGATGCTTGTGTTTATTCGTGTACATGTGGATATACATGACAAACGTATTAGTGTCAATAATGTCTAATGTCACTATTCTTAGTAGCCATGATATTGTTACTGCCGCACCACCAATACTCCAATAGGGCCGAATCACATTTTATTCTGCTCCTTCCTTCCTTTCTCCTCCTCAGCCGGACGACAGCAACTCCTCGAGCGCCAAAAACGATGCCAACCGAACGAGTGGAGGCAGCGGGGGGTTGATGGAGGAGATGAACGCTCTGTTGGCACGAAGGTCAGAGCAAAACACAAAATCGATACCCTGAAAGGCTTATTTGACAATAATTGGTCACTGAATGGTTTAATCAATATGCAGTTCGGGTTCATTATTATTCTCCGACCTGTTAAACTATTGACAAGCCTGGATACGGATGAAACGCCATGTTCTTTAATGGAGGCTTCTTCTTTCCTCAGAAGGAAAGCAGCAGAGAAACCGGAGGAAGGCCAAAACGTGAGTGAATCAATGGAAACGCTGATGTTTGTGAACCACGCTGCTGCTGCTGCTGCTGCTGCTGCTGCTGCTGCTGCTGGCGCTGCTGCTGGCGCTGCTGCTGCTGCTGCTGCTCACTGTCTGATTTACAGTGGTAATTAGGCTGATGACTGAGTTCGGGGTGTTGATAACGTCGGTGGTGATTAAATGAGCGTGATAATGATGCCACTGCCACTTCCCCTGTATCTTAATTTGAGTGATTTGCATTGGGATTAAAAATGAAGTCAGTGAAAAGTGACAAAAACACAAGCATGCTGTTACTGAGAGGAAAACTGCTGTGTTTAGAAAAGATGAGAAGTATATATCCAATGATATACGTCAAATTCAAAAGATTGTATTCTAAATGGGGTTGACTTCAGCTGTGAGGTCATTGCATTGTAACCGGTGTGAACAAGAGACAAAGTGAGCACTGTAGCGGCTCACAACTCACTCTAGTGGTCAAACAGTGGTATTACAGGCTGGCTGGAGTCACGTTTAACGTATCCATACAGGAATAAATCATGTAAACCAACATCTTTGTTTTGATGCAAGATTGATGTTTCCCTCTCATTATGTTTTTAGCAAATTCCATGTATTACAGGTTCAAAAACACATACAAGCCTTTAATCCCAGAGATGATTAACAAACAGATCAAGATTGATTTAATCAGCAATAAACAGTTTCCATCATGGGACAAATGATGATTGAATGGAAGCAGAGGTCATAATGACTGACTCTGCTCTCTTTTTTTATTATTATCATTTTTTTTAGGATGATCCAAATTCCCCGTCACCAAGCACCCGGAGTGGACAGAACGCCACAGGTGAGAAAACGAAAGCACTATCACGTGCCAACTTCTTCAGAGCTCAATATACAGCAGGCGGACAGTCACACGTCAATGTGAGACAGTGTATCTCGTATATGCCGAACAGCAGGCAGCTGTAATTGGATTGTTCTGCCCCGTATCTGTGTATTAAGAGCGACGACGATCCTCCGTGAAATCGTCATTACCAGTGAATTGTTCCACGAGTCACGCGTCGCTAAACGAGTCAATCGCGCCGCCATGTTGTTCGAGACATCCAGACATGCGTCCCCCCTGCTGACTGTGGAATCTCCTCTGATGTGTAGATGGTGCAAAGAAGCCGTGGGACCGAGCCAACTCTGCAGACAGGTCCATGGCGTCACGGTGAGAGCGACAAACACCAGGGCCAGTGGGACTGAGCAGCAGAGGCTCCAACAGACAATAATACTCTTTCCTTATTATCATTCGTATCAGGGTACGGCCTGTGGGGAGTGGCAGTGACACAGACACAGACCTCGATAGAATGAAACAGGTAAGATGAATAAGAGCAGAGAAGTAAATCCGATTTTCCAAAGACATTGAGTTCGTTGATTACAAGGAAACGCCAATTATAGACGTTTGAACTGCATTGTATGTGATGTACCGTGAACATGTGACTGCTTTGTGCCTCGCCAGGAAATTTTGGAAGAGGTGTTCCGTGAATTGCACAAAGTGAAGGATGAAATCATCGATGGTATGTTTGCTTTTATTGTGAAACAGGCTGTGATCTATGGTTCCTTTCTAAATGTGGAGAGTGTGGTGATGGGACTGGGGTGGTTATGTAAGGTTGTGGCCACTAGGTTGCACTAAAATTCCAGAAATCCGAATAGTTGCATTAGAACCTACTTAGACTCACAGACAAACAGCAATGCCTGACAACAGAGATTATGTCTTACTCTCTCATATCTAAATATAATGTAGCAAAATGAATCTTTGTAGTAGAATAACATTTGAGTGACAGTCGTGTTTCTAAAGGCTGGAATCTCGTCCTCATGTCTGACATCATTGCATGAACAGGCAAATATTCACACTTAAAGATGTATATTTTATTTAACTTAATATTATTACAGCAACTGATGATAGGTTACTAGATATTCGATATTTTATGCACATTCGTATGATGTTATAAAACCAAGTTAGAAATAACTCTGCGATTATATAAGATTACAAGACTATAACATATTTCTGTGATACATTTGCACTGTATTATCCTTAACATATAGTATATGTGCATGATATATATTTGTATCTTATATTACTATATTGTATATAAATATGATAATAGTCTTTCCATGAGATTAGAATCACCTTAATGTACATATTGTTTTATTAACCTGAGTGAGTCTTTTATATTAACATCAGGAGAAGGTCCTCTCAAAGGAGGCGGCCATGTTGCACCACCATGTCTTTACAGTAGCTCATAATGGACAAACAAAATAACTTTGGGGTTATAATATCTGAAAGCAACCATAGGTTATCCTACTCATGGGAAGAGAGTTTTAGTAAATATCCACATTCAACATGCAGTTTCACCAATAGATGTCACTAAATCCTGCACATTGTGCCTTTAAGTTGTCACATCATGCAGCAGTCTACCTAATCTTGTTCCTATCTTTTCTCTCTCCAGCCATTAGACATGAACTCAGTCGAGTTAGCACGACATAATCCCTCAGAGCTGCACCTCGACATGAACCCCCTTTTCCAACCATTGCCCCTGCAGCAGCTGCTGTGGCCCTGAGGAGGAGGAGGAGGAGGAGGAAGAGGAGACGTCAGGGACAAAGGCCCAAACTGTGACATCCACTCACCCTGTTCAGCTGTGGTGTTTGAAGCAACCCGGCGACTTTGCTTTCACACACCAAGCGTGTCTGTGTAACATTTGGTTTGTGTGTCCGGAGACAACGATGTGAATGGGGCTCACTCTCGCACTGATTCCTCTGATTTCTTTACGTTTCCTGTCTGTCCGCCCCTCTGCCCTCGGTCCAAAGGAAAACCATCGACATTTGTATGATATTATCTGTTTTTTGTTTGTTTTTCACATGTTTGTTTAAACGTTTATATCGTTACTATCATTTCCATTATTGTTGCTATCATTTTTATGACTGTTTATGTCATGTTTGATGAGTAGTGGTCGTGTAGTGAGTACAATGGTAATGATGGTAAATAATGAGGAAATGATAATGAGAATATGATAGTGACGATAATGTTGTTAGTTATCATTGCACATCATTTTACGTCAGCCTTTTGTATTTTATATTGGTTCTTTTGATTTGGTTCTTTTTTTTAGATATAATTGCAATCACATCCAAAAAATATTTTTCATCATTATTACCTACAGAATTTTTGAAAGATTTTTTCTTTTTAATCCTTTTGGGCAACACAGCTGTGTAGAACCATGGCGGGGGGAAAAACAGGCCCAGACCTGAAACCAAGGGTGGAATAAACTTCTTTGGATATTGCAATCGTATAAAAAAATGAAATTAAATAATACACTAGAGTATTTGTGATCATGTTGTTAATAAAATGTTTATTGGCTGCAAGGATATGGTGAAGTATTGTTCATTTTATTCTCTCTTTTTATGACAAAGTGCTTCCTGGTTTGACAAAAAAAAGGAAAAAGATGAAAAAGAGAAAGATGCACTGGGTTTAAAATGACTTTAAATAAAACTGTGAACAATGTCTTGGATAAATGAGGCCATCTCATTCCTTTGTGTTTGTGTGGATGCTATTTTAACTTCTTTTTTGTTTTAACACAAAAAGCTGTTATGATTGAACACGAGCCATAAATTACAGAAAGAGATGTGTGAAACATCTGAGAAGAGTGTGTGAAACCGTACGGTGATAATAAAGTGTGGCACACTGTGTGGGAGGCTGTTGTTGTACTAAATTGGCCTGGAGGAGTATTTTCTTATTACATATAAAAGATACACTTTAAAACATTATGCTTTATTTATTTGTCTAGCATAGAATTTTCCATTTTGATCTTATTTTCTAAATTTAAAAAATCTTCATAAACTACTTAGATGGAATTCAGCCAAAGATATATGGATGTACATTTTTTTTACACCATGACGACATCCACATGAATCTGATGGAGCAATACAGTCAGTATTTAAAAGATAGTGCTGTTGTGATTTAGACATCTATGATGGGGAACAATTAACTAAGTGGGAATATTATTTTAATTAATTAATCAATCAACAAAATATATATATAATAAAATGCATTAATATGTTAAACACTTTCACATCAGTTGGTCACTTCATTGATTATTGGAAATTTAGAACATGCCTCTAACTGTGAAATCTGGGTTAAGCCAAGTCTCGCGATATTTGAGTGTGAGAAACCATAGTGGCGGCGAGAAGTGGCGTGGGTCGGAGAGCAGAGTTGTTGTCGAAGAAGAGGGAGCGGGGACGGAGGCAGGAGCAGAGCAGGGGGTGTGTGTGAGTGTTTGCGGAGTCTACCAAGGAGCACAACACGGCGTGAATGAGAGAGGCAAGCTGGCGGGATACAACATGGCATCCGGAGATACTCTGTACATTGAGACAGACGGCTCGGAGATGCCGGCCGAGATCGTGGAGCTTCACGAGATAGAGGTGGAAACGATACCGGTGGAGACTATCGAGACCACGGTAGTTGGCGGGGATGACGACGACGACGACGAGACCGACGACGACGACGACGACGGGCAGCCGATGATCGCGCTGCAGCCGCTGGTCTCGGACGACCACAGCTCGATCCACCACCACCAGGAGGTGATCCTGGTGCAGACCCGGGAGGAGGTGGTCGGCGGAGACGACTCGGACCTGCATGCGGACGGCGGCGGGTTCGAGGACCAGATCCTCATCCCGGTGCCGGCTCCGGGGGTGGAGGACGAGTACATCGAGCAGACTTTGGTGACTGTGGCCGGGAAGAGCGCTATGGGTCGGGTGAAACGGGGAGGCGGCCCCGGTGGGAAGAAAGCGGGCAAAAAGAGCTACTTAAGCGGCGCAGAGGCCGGCGGGAGAAAATGGGAACAGAAGCAAGTGCAAATAAAGACACTGGAGGGGGAATTTTCCGTCACGATGTGGGCATCGGGTAAGTAACGCTGGTTTCAGCCGTTTCTGTCAGCTCCTTGTTAGCCTTTGCATGAGGCCTCATTCCCTGGGCGTTGTCCTGCTGCACCAGGCTAGTTCCTGGAGTGGTCCCCTCGCACCGCCGTAAAAAGCGACCAAAATTGCGAGATTATCGACGTGAAGCTGTGATGTATCATATCGATATGTTTTTGTTTTGAAGGGAAGCCATGTTTTAGGTGTTGCTGGGCGCCGCCATATTCCCCGAGTCTCGTAAGTATGGCGGCGGCCCCGAAAAAATGGCGATAGTCGCGGCCAGGCAGAGATGGCGGCCGTGCTCCGGGGAGAGTCAGACGTCTGGGGCTTGGCTACGTGCAGGCCCGAGTATTATAGCGCTTTTATCGCACAGTTAGAGGCCAATGAGCGCTAAATATAAAATGTATATATAGTTAGAGTACAATAGAAGTTACATTTGAGTTAAACATTTGCACCAGGTGCGATTTAGCCTCTAAATAATTTAGCATTTAGCTCTGGCTGCTGTGGGTGCTAGTTAACCAGACATGCTAACGTCCGCATTATGCTAGCAGCTTGTATGTTAGCACTGTATAATCCATCATTACTGAGAGAGGACTTGGATTAGAATAGAGGATTTGTATTTTCTGTTCACAGAACGTTTTATTCAACAGCTAAACAAGAAAAATAAGTTAAGCTGGTTGGGAGTTATAATAATTAGTTTTAGTTGGATTTCTACATAGCTGCCTTCTGCAGCTATTTTTAGTTTTCTGCTGGTAGCTAGAGTCGTGGACATATAACCAGAATCTAAACATGTCATTTTATAATTTTGTGACGTTATGTTAGTTAGATGCCATTAAATGTGCAGTGTGTAAGATTTCGGTCACTTTTGTCACTTCTAAAAAATATTACAAAACAATCACATAGTTACATTTTCATGAATTTATAAACACCTAAATATTTTTATTAATTTCCATTACCCTGAATTGAGCCCATAAATGTATATTTACATGAGGAGCGGGTCCTCTATGGGGCCGCCATGTTTTTACAGTAATAAAAGTGGACATATTAGACATCTTTTAAGTTTTGATGACAAATGAAGTCTAGTCATAGGTTCCCCTGCATATTCAAAAGGGTGAGGTGATGGACACAACATGCAACTTCACCTCGAGAGGTCACCGAATCTTACACACTGCACCTTTAATGTGAATGGGAAGTTGGAAACAAATTGCAGTCATTGTAGACTCAAGTGTTTTCCTGTTTAACTGGTTTGTCATGTTTTCTTACTCAAACTTATTTGCCCTGTGCAATTTGCATTTGTTCGTTTTCACACAGCCATATAACTTTTACATTTAAACACAGGGTTACATAAGTTACTATATGTTTTATTTCTTTTATTTATTCATTTTCCCTATTTTTGTAATGAGCACTAACGTCACCTGCTCGACATTAGTGTGTTTTTTATTTAACATGCAGGTGTACAGATTTCCCCCATGTTGTGGTGTAGATACGTAGTCTTGTACCTGGTTTCTGTGTGTTTGTGCTCAAATACCATCAGTGACTTATTTAAAATGGTTTGCATTTGAGTAATCACCCTGCTCTTAATAACCTTGGATACACTGTCACGTAAGCAGGTGGACTAGTACAAGTAAATACCACAGATGAAAAAATAAATACCATGAACAGTGCTGCAGGGAGATACTTCCACATTTCATCATAGAAATGTTCCCTTGGTGCTTTTGTTTCTGACATTTGTAACCACTCAATATTATGTGCAGAAATACCCTCTCTTTATATTATTCCTAAGTATGTATCAGTTGTTGCATATTTTATTGTATATTATTATATTGCAGTTATATCCATTTCTAAAACAAAAGATGTTGGCAGAAACATAGATTGGTGTGACATACCTATAAATGAATAGATACCATGTTACTGAGTAGAAATGTCGTATTTATGAATGATGCAATAATAACTACATTCTATTACTTCAATTTAAAGTTAGTGATGGGGACCTGCAACTAATTTCATTCCCCAGACCTATGGTTAGGGACCTATCACTCTGTTATCGGTTCAGTCTCTGTAATTTGCTCCTAGATGACAATAAAGACATTGACCATGAGTCAGTGGTGGAGGAGCAGATCGTTGGGGAGAACTCCCCTCCGGACTACTCTGAGTACATGACGGGGAAGAAGCTGCCCCCTGGTGGCATTCCAGGAATCGACCTGTCAGATCCCAAGCAGCTGGCTGAGTTTGCCAGGTGAGTGCAAGTGTGCAGGCTCTCTGCTTGTCTGCTATATGAACCATGTCAGAAGGGGGCAGTAATGAATAGGTAAAAACAGAGGGTATCCTCTCTTCTGACTAAAAGACAATCTGAAGCCATGTTTTTAAATGCATGATATTTAGATATGTTTATTTTTCGATTTTCTTAAAATTCAAACGATGTGCTTTTTACCCCAAACAGGATGAAACCCAGGAAAGTGAAAGAAGACGATGCTCCCCGGACGATAGCTTGCCCTCATAAAGTGAGTTTGATGTCTTCCTTGATCAAACCTGACCACAACCTCACACTGTCTCATATTGTTGCTTTCAGTGTAATTGAAAGATATTGGTTGTTTACAGTTTAGGGAAGTATTCAAGTGTAGTTATGTCCATTTATCTAAAAGAGTTTACAGTAAATAAACTAAATATCTCCATTAATGTTGAAATAAGTCGTAAATATGGTTTATCTGAGTCACATTTATGAACAAATTCAAACTGCATAAATCCTACATTATTCACTCATACATAATTAAAACTTTTGCTGTGCATGTTAGGACAGAAATGTTAACGCCACGGCACGAATAAATGCTTATTGAAAAACAGATTGGAGCTTCTACAACTTATAAAAACACTAAACATTATCAGTGTGTCATTCACTTGAGGGATCAAATGACTTGAGCAACATTTCTCAGGAAAGAGCCCTCAAAGGACTTATGATCAAGAAATGTTGATTTACATGAAGCTGAAAGTGTTTACAAAGTCATCGCAGACAGTTTAGATGTCCACGGATAAACTGGCTGTAAATAGAGACGATTTAGTTCTCGGTCTGTGCCGCCTGGACGAGGACGCCTAGCAGAGCTGACTCCAAAGACGCTGCACGGCGATCCGCGAGGTTAAAAACAACCCCTGAGTCACAGCTACAGTCTGACAGGAGTCATTGGAGCTGGTTAACATCTCTGTTTGTGTAGCTGTCGTATGCAAATCATGCTGTCAGCGGCAGGATGCCACAGAGGAGGCTGCAGCTGCACAACTAATGTCAGCTTGCCGAAGAGCAACAGAACACAAAATATTGTGATACTGCTTTCACACATGCTGTGAAGACTGGACACTTTCCTGCAAGGCTGTGTGTGCGAGAGAATAAATGTCAATCTCCGTTGCTATGGAAGTCTACTGCAGACGTTTTTGTGTAACCGATGTAAAAATGCATTGTTTGTCCCTTTAAAAAAATGTTTTTAGACCTCTCCGCTTTGTCTGAAACGTTTTGTTCTGCACTCTTTGGTCCACAGGGCTGCACAAAAATGTTCAGGGATAACTCAGCCATGAGAAAGCATCTCCACACCCACGGGCCCCGCGTGCACGTCTGCGCTGAGTGCGGCAAAGCCTTCGTGGAGAGCTCCAAACTCAAACGCCACCAACTCGTCCACACGGGGGAGAAACCGTTCCAGGTCGGCATCAATACCTACATTGCACCACACACATTAGTATTTAAAACCGTTTTTGCCGTTTCAGCGCAAAATCTTATCTCAGTCCAGGACTGGAGGTAACAAAAGTAGTATTTGTCTAAGGGGGAGCAATCTGGCTAAAACATCTAGAAAGAATTTGTGATGGTGAAATCTTTTGTCGTTGCCCTTTGCTCTTACACCCTGATAACAACCTCTGCTGCCTCTGTTCAACTTTCTCCTCCTGCACATGTATAAGTCACATAGATGACTGGGGCAGGTTTGTCGCTACACAGTGTTTGTGGTACAATCAGCCGCCAATGGAAAAAAACAACACATTTTTCATTAAATGGCAATTTTGTCCCCATGGGAAACATTTATAGTTGTTACCAAGCTAGGCATTTATAGTGATATCATTTTATTTTACATTTCTAACAGTTCAGTCTCAGTTGACTTTTAGACTAAGAATAGTGCATAATAATAAATGCTGTGTCCTCATTAACTAATGCCAAAAAAAGCTAACGAACGAGTTGGTGCTATTTTTCTCAGTATCATGGGGATTGATAGAAGATCAGACTGTTAATTGTTTTGTAAATCAGCGCTGTGTGTTTCTTTCTTGTTTTGTCTGTGTTTGTAAACCGTTTTCAGTCTTACCATGACTGATGATGATTTTTGGATGAGGACTCGTTCTGAATTTGGCAAATGCAGCTGTGTTTTGGGAGAGTGTGAGTGGTGGTGTAAACGTTTCCAGAATGGAAACAGAACTGTAAAACAGTGTTTTGTCAGTTGTGGGCAAATACTTCACTTAAAGGTGGAGTCCTTAATTTGGCCTCGAAAACCATAGGAAGGAATACTCCTCACATCCTGGCGTCTGAAAAAAAGAAGAGAAACCCAGTACCTGTAGCCCTCGTCATTCTGTGGCAAAACAACCAATCATTTTGCTCTGTCCTGAAGTGACTGTTTGGCTTGTACCTGTCACCAGAACGCAGCCACTCCTCACCCTCCTTTGTGCATGAGCTCTTTTACAATAAACTGCAGAGACTATAGCCTGGAGTCAGCGAGTCACGAACGATGTAGTTGATGTCAACAGAGCTGCCCTCTCTGCAGCGTCTCCTCCACTTGGCTCTGAGCAATCGTCAGTCAGTGCAGCTCATGTGTTGTGAGGGCGTAGTGTTCACCAGAGGGCTGATGGGAGGGAGTGGGATGTACCAGTAGCATTCTTTCAAAGTAGAACCCACTTGCAAGCTTTAAAAAAAAACAAAAAAAAACAAACGATAGACTCAATCTTAAATGATTCAAATATGACCCTTCAAGTGGACGTAGCAATCGGATGCTTTGAAGCCACACACAGGCGTGTGCTGTGTGGTGCGAGTTAACTCTGACTCTCCTGTTCCACTCATTTCCTCAGTGCACATTTGAAGGCTGCGGGAAAAGGTTTTCTCTGGACTTCAACCTGCGCACGCACGTGCGGATCCACACTGGAGACCGACCCTATGTCTGCCCGTTTGACGGCTGCAATAAGAAGTTCGCCCAGTCGACCAACCTTAAATCTCACATTCTGACACATGCCAAAGCCAAAAACAACCAATGAGAACCCGCCCACCAGCGTCAAGCCACACAGGCGAAAAAAAGAAAAGAAAAAGAAGAGCATCCTAGCGGCACACCTCTTTTGAAGACGGAACGAAAAGCTTGAGACTTAATTGATTTCTATTAAAAATGTGACAGATTAAAGAGACTTTCAAAAGAAACACACTGAGAATCCGCTCGTTTTCCTGCGTCCCCCCACCCCCACCTCTCCTCCGCTGTCGTATTGGATGAGGAACACAGTGACTATTCCCCAGACTCCTGGCCCCCACGGTCCCTTTTGTTTCTCCAGTGGCGTTCCGCTGCCAGAAGATGGAACTCATGGACACACATCAGAGACTTCTTTTTACCAGAGCGAGCAGAGAAGCAGTGATCCTTAAGTATTTTTTTTTTTTTTCTGGCATAGCTTTTATTTTGCCCGAGTGTGCATATTGTACACTTGACTCAGGCTATGTTTCGTGAGACGGTGGTTTATTTTGTTTAATTTTTTCCCGTTCTGCATTTTGAGGCCGCACCTACAATACTTTGACGACCTCGCATGACCCTTTTCAGACGAATGAGAAAAGAAAACACAGCTGTTATGTTTGCATTTCCATGCCCTCTTTGGTTGTACTTTTCCTAACCACAAAATAACCTTGTATACTTGTATTGTATGGCTGTATTAAAATTATGTAGACATAGATAGAGGTGTGATTTAAAGTGTTAACCAATTTAAACTTTTAGTCCTGAGTTGCTTTATATTTTCTATGAATTGTCTTTACACAGATGAATGGGTAATATAAACTCACTCTTGTCTCATTTAAAGTATCTGAAGCGTACATTGACCCGACTGTGAGACCATCACTTTCTTTGTTAGAATGTAATGTACAGACGTCGCCCATTTACTTCCTTTGTTGCTATTTACACTCATGTATCTCCAACTGCCCACAATAAACTGGGTCATTACAACCCTGTCAAAATACACCACCATTTTACGCGGCGCATCTTTTTGACCAAATGCTGATACTGCTCATTTGATCCATGTTAGAGAAGTGTGAACAGTTGATCAGACATCATTTCAAACTCTTATGTATAGTGGATGAGACGTCTCTCAAAAAGATCCTGACAAGGAATCCAGCATCTAACAAGCCGTCTTTTGAAGTCTACAAATCCAATGTGCGTGATTTAATAATACCTGCTGCAGTCGAATGCCCCTGACTATTCCCCCCCAAACATGTAGCAGAACCTGTGGCAGCCTTCACTCCATGAACACTTGCAGAGGTGTTCAGTTTGTCCACTGAGGTCCCCCTGCTCCTGATGTAAGTATAACATTACAAATCTGCTTGTATCTGTTTGTTTGGCACAGTGTTAGGGCTCATGGTGACCAAAAACTAGGAAAGCCCTGTTTTGGTTACGTCTCTCCTTGTTTTGTTTTGTCTGTCTGTCACGGTTGTGCTCATTTGGCTCCTGCAGCTGTTCATCATCGCTCAGCTCATACGAGACGCCTCAGTCTTCAGAAATGCAGGAGAGGAAAATAACTGTGAGATTGACTCTAATCTCACTGGCATTTCTGAAAAGGCTGCTGCAGTGCCTCATTGTGTTTTTTAAATTACAGCCATCTTTTTATCTTCTGGTTGCACGTCTCCTATCAAAGTTCATTTTGATCATATTTGTTGCCTCCTTTCCCTTCTCCCAACACATCTCATACAGGCATCGGCAAAGGTGGAAAGCAACTACCTCTGTGGAGTGGTGTGTGTCCCACTATGACCAGACGGTCTACTGACCCATTCACAGACATTACCAGCAGGGGTCAGTGTCTTTCTCTGGGTCACTTGGACTTAGCCAGTGCACTAGGATAGCAGGAGGTTGAACTACTAGATGTCTGGTAGATGGATGGCCCCTTGAAAAGCTTGATATAACCATTCAGTGGGACATGTTTAAAAACATCGTGGCCCATGGCTCCTGTTGTAAATATATAAGTATATTTATGCTTACAAGAACAATAATGTGTACATCTACGTTGTAGTACACTTACGAAAACATACGATTTATATTCAGATGGTCAATTACACCCAAATCTTACACACTTTACCTGCAAATGACCCGAGTGTGCTGTGTGAAAAACGTCACCGTAAAAACAAAAACACCACCCTCCTTAATGACAACGCCACAAAGTGTTTTTGTTCATTTAACTCAGAAGAACTTTTCCTCCCCAGTAACTGCTGCCTCAGCTCGGTGGGATTCTCTCCCTCCTCAGGTCCACCGCTTGAAACTTTTTTTTTTTTCCACAGTAAGTCTCTTCCTTTTTTTCTGCTCAACCAAGCAGGATTAACACAAGTGTTTACCTCAGCATCCTGCAAAGATCCTGCTCTCAGCTTCTGATCCTGGCCATCCTGCTGCACACCACAGACGACCCGATGCTGCTGCTGCTGCCCCCTACCGGTAACATCAGGTAACATGTCCAGCCTTGAGACTAGTGCTGTCCATGGTGCTGAAACCAAGAGACCGCCGCATCTCAGGTTCGTGTGTGTGTGTGTTTAGGTGCTGTTTGAAGACTTTACTGCTGACTCACTCCTTTCCTCACCTCGCTGTCTGTCACATGGAACGTTCCGGGCGAAGAAAAAGATAAACTAAAGCTTGCGGCACTTGTTTTGCATTTCTGCCGAGGAAATAAAATTGATTGGGCTCAAGTACGTTCTTGAGAGGTGATTTGCTTTTCTCGCTTCTCAACTGCTCGGCCCTGCTGCTTGAGATTCAGAGGCAGCTGCACGTTTGCCTCTAACTTTGAGTGGAACAATGAGTGTGAGCCCACCCGTAGAGTGTGTGTGTTAAGACCATATCAGGCATGATTCCACTTGTTTTCTGTCTCTGAGAGGTTGCATTTATTCTCCACATTGCTTATTTTGATTGACAAAGGCAGAGGAGAGTAAATGTGCTACTTGTTATGCAGCTGAAGTCTGTCAAGGCTCCAACACCTGCTCTCTTTCAGATGCTTATTTCATTACTGCTCCTCCTTCCCAGGAGTCACAGCACTTGAATGGCTTTTCTCTTTTCTCATTCCATTTAAAAAAAAAAAAATCCTGTGCTGCATGTTTACCTGGATTTTACTCCCCTTTATCTTTCCTCTGGCCAAGTCTCAGCCTATGTGAGGACACCAGTGGATGGTGAAGTGGGCAGAATGTGGCAGAACCTCCTCTCATTGGCCCACACTTGACCAGACAGAGTAAACTTACCTTCCCTGCCAGTGGATAAATGGTGGTAAAGTGCCCGCTTTGTTGCGGACAAACTATAATGGAGTGCCCTATAATGGCCCTTCTTTGGACAACATGTTGTTTAATGCACTCTTAAAGGTGCAGTGTGTAAGATTTGCTGACCTCTAGAGGTGAAGTTGCATGTTGTATCCATTACCTCTACCTTCTGAACATGCAGGAGAACCTATGGCAGTTGTTCAAACTCACTAGTACGTCCACTGTGTAGAGGACCCACTCCTGTAAATACACATTAATTGGCTCATTTTAGGGTCATGAAAACAGTTACGTGATTATAAATTCATGAAAATGCCCGGATGTAATTGTTATGTAACGGTTTTAGAAGTGACAAAAATGACCAAAATCTTACACACTGCACCTTTAAGTTCCCCTCCAGTGGTTAAAACATGACCAGGTGTCCCTGCAGTGGCCAAGACATGTTTAAGTAGCCTCTCACTTGTATGTGTTGGAATCTATCCAACACCATGATGACATTTTACACCCCGGTGCCCCGCCCCTATCCAATCTACCCTTTTACTGCCCCCCGGAAGATCCACGAGTTCACCAGTGTTTGATCGTGACCTCCCTTTCAGTCTTGATGCCTGGATTTTCTTTCATCAGTAACTTTCTCCCTCCCTCCCTCCCTCCTCCCCCCTCTCCCTCTCTCCCTCTGTTTGAAAGACAAACAAAGGTTCATCGCTCAGGAAGGAACCAGGACGCCACAGTAGGAAGATGCCCCCAACAGAAGCCCTTCATCCGTGGGAAGACTAAATCAGGAAATCCGTGCAGATCAAGCCCTCAGCCCCTCCGTGCTTCATTATTTATTTTACATTTCTTAATAACACTCCCGCCGCAAGGATGTCTCCCTCTCCTCCTCCGCCTGTGATCTGCTTGTCGAGAGCTGCGTCTCGTGCGTCTGTAGTGTGAGATGTAAATAAATCCCGGGGCAAACAAGCTTCCAAGAGTAAACACGGCATTATATAAGCCCGGGCTGACGTTAATTTAGCGTTTCATTTGTTTCAATCTACACGAATTAAATCGTTCAAGCAATTTCCGCACGGCAGAAATCGGGTGTGATGAGTTGAGTGCTCGGTAACATGTTGCTCGGCCGCTGCCCCGTCAACCCGATGAACGTGAAAACAGGCAAAACGGGCGAATTCACCCGCAGCAGTCTGCTGGTCAGACCTCTGGTGTTAAATCTGCTCTAGATGCCTTTAAATCTACCCAAGTGCCCCCCTTTTGCAGTGGGCAGAGAGAGAGAGAGAGAGAGAGAGAGAGAGAGAGAGAGAGATGCTATATCCATGCAGAAAATATGTTGCCTTGGTAACAGAGGAGAGTGTGAGTGTGTGTTAGAGAGAGGAAGAGAGAGAGAGGGGGGGGGGGGGGGCAGGGATCC